>CM059324.1:5451042-5501562 GCA_030340685.1 Protosalanx chinensis
ATAATCCACCATTTGGGAGTATACCCTACATCGCTCGACCACACCCAGAACAAGTCAGCCACACAGGTCAGTGAAAGTATCCAAGATCACATCCTTCATGCACAGATCTACTAAGGGTTAACACTGATTTATACTTTATGCTTTCAGCATTTCTCGTGAAACTCAGGAAGTGTGAGAAGTAGGTATTCTACCGGCATCGTCACTGAAGAATTGTATTTTAAAATTATTGGATGTATACAAGTAGGCTTGCATTTCTATATTAAAATCTATATTAACAGTCTATTGTTATGATTTGACTCCATACGGTTTATGCTGTCAATACACACAAACACATGACATACTGGATTATTTGTAGGAAGATTTTTTTCTCAGCCTTTAATACAACTTTTCGTTTTTAAATGCACATGGATGCCAAAAACATAAGCCCTTGTAGTATGGCATTACTACTGTAGGGTTACCATTTACACAAACAGTGGATTTTCAACAGTTCATTCTTACACAATCACCAGTGCTCAGTAAATAAATACAAATACAGTAATAAGTGTAAAAAAAACTGTGCACCAACATAAGGTCCTTTTTCAGAACAATACATGTGTTTTTAGACAATAGACAGCCAGTGAAGAAATGGCTGCATACAGTTTTATAAAGATTTTTTATAGTTGTGCTGGTGTCAAATATAAATTATTGTACACAGAATAAAATGAGTAATACAATGCTCCTAAGATTCTTGGGAATTTTCTACTGAAATAAATTACAAAAAAAAAATTGAAACCTGAGTGTGCTGGTTACATATCCAATATAAGTTAACACACTCCTGAACATGTACGCATGCATGTACTTAAGACCGGACTGGGAAATGCAGTTTAACAGCAAGTTTGACTTTCTACTCCTCATTGATCCAGTCCATGGATGTGTAATTTTCTGCCCTGCAGTCAGACTCATACCCTGAGGGACAGAGGACTGGTGTTATTGCTGAGGTGACATTAAACACACAAGCTTGAGAACTTTTGGCTTGAGTCATTGCTAAACTTCACTACTAGTTTTATGGAATTCTCTTCACACAACTCAAGTACTGGAATAAGAAAGGCAAGTCACATGTCTCACACTAGGTGTCACCATTGCTTAAACCCATCCAGAGTGGCCATTCTATAGAACTGATTTTTCCATGTCCACAGTCACTTGACACATTAAGGATGATTAAGCATGGTTTATATATACTGTATTAGAGAGGTTCTACCTTTAAAAAAAATCCATGAACACAGAAGACAAAAAGGCTAAGCCAAAACATGCTTGCAGTTTATCTGAACACTGAAACACTTACTCTGGGCTTCCTTGGCACAGCAGCAGGTGCGCTGGGGTTTGGTCTTTGAGCCAGCCCTGCACGAGACAGCCTGGGCCCTAGGAGGAGTTGTCTCCAGGGAGAAAGCGAGGGCAAGGGGGAACAGGGAGGACGTGGAGGGGGAAGAGGGTGTCTCTGAGGTAGATGAGGACAGGCCCAGGCTGGAGGTGTGGGCACAAAGGGCGCAGGGGGCCGGGGAAGCTGAAGGGCCCCGGGGCATGTTTACCGGCTCCCGCTCTCTGTACTGTCTCCTGGCACCGCTGTGGTGCTCTGCTCGCTCTCGCTGCCAGATGAAATGAGTGGGTACGATGGCCATGACCTTGAAAGACCGACACACGTTTGCGCACACACACAATCATCACAACAAATGTAAGGCAGGTTGTGAATATTCATAATTTCTAAAATATCTAATTCAAAAGGCCATCTTTCTTCATACACATTAACAGGATGAAAACAGGCTAACGGTGCATGTAAGTGAGCTACTTCTGGAGGCCCATGGTACTGTGAGATGGCTGGCAAAGACTTAAGATATCGCCTACCTCCTCACAGCAGCGATGACTGACAGCAGCCCTGTACTCAAGGCGTCCCCACAACTTGTCTCTCTGCTTGAGGAAGCGTGGAAATTGCTTCCTCCAGCTCTTCCCCAGCGCCCAGGGAAAGATCTCGTACTTGTTCTCCTCTTCATCCTCCTCCATGGTGTTCGCGAGGTAACTGGAGAGCAGTCACAACAATTTTTTTTAGCATACCTGCACGTTGCAATCATGATGCAATACATGTAGGTAACAAGGCAACTTATAAGACATAAACACTTCTCTTTGACTTACAGTGCAATAAAAAAGTTCATTCTGTTGTGCTCGCTGATGCTGAAGCGAGCTCGTTTGAAGTAGACAAAAGTCATGGCGAGGAGGTACTGAAAAAAAGTGAGCACCAAAAAAAGTGTGAGAGACTGTAATGTGTTGTCAGAACGATGGTGGTTGCATTATAAAAAGTAGCCTAAGGGATTCACCTTATCCGTGATTTTACAACAGCAGTCCCTCCACAGAAAGTCTTGTATCAAATCGTCTTCTGTAGGTTTGAAAGCAAGTACGTGGTTTGCATTAGATTAAGGTGCGGCTAATGATGCCAGTGACCCAATTAATACCCCATTTTTAACGAACCAAAAAGTCGGAAGAAAGCTGCCATTTCTTCTCGCTGTATAACAAGTTTTGGCCCACAGAAAAGCTTGGTCAAAGAGACCTCTGCTTGTCGCCGACTAGTTTGACTCTTGCCAGGCGGCCCCTCGACCTCTTGGCCGTTGGGTCTCTTCAGTCGAAGCCCTCTCTTAATCTGCAGGGTGTGCGCTGTGTTGGCTTTCATTCGGACAGTGACAGAAGGGGGAGTCTGACACAATCTATGTTTGTGTTTCATCATGCTGTTTCTGATGCGATATCTAGCTGAACTTTCTAGAAGTGACGAAAACATACATTCCTGATGGCTTTAGTTAAAATGACAAGCATCCTTACATACAGTTCATAGCCTCTGGAAGCGTTAACTAGTCTAACTAGTTACCCTATCTCATACAATTTGGACAATCCAACTGCTTGATAATATATGTACAAAATAGTTACCAGCATAATGGAAACGTAAGTTTTTCTTACCCTAAATTGTTTTCTAGTTTGCTAGCTAGCAAGCACTACCTAGCTAGCACTGTGGTAAAAGTTTCCTCACAAACAGATCATCAAAATCAATAACGTCGACAGCAGGCACTAGATCCCTACTTTGTAATGAGCTAGATGTACTTTGTAATTAACAAGATTAATTTATGTATGGAAAATGTTAAATGGGTGGTTAATGTTAATCTCAACACATTTTATTCTAACTATTAGTAAATTATCAAATCAACGTGTGCACGTCCCTCGTGCCCACACACCACTGGACACGCCCTGTCCCAATACCTGCACTACGCCCTTGCGCCCTTTTGTGAAGTACGGAAGTGGTAGAAGTGCGCGAAGGGTTCGAAGTGCGTAGGCTACAAGCGTGCGAAAATTAGAGATTTGGGACAGTGATGACTACGTCATAGATTTAGCCAGCGCGTCATTTCTACGACATCTAAAATGGCGACACCGGTTGCTGTTTTTGCAGTTTTGCTGCGGAAAATCATATTAAAGCTGCACCAAACAATTATTTTGAGAAGAAAGAAGCTCCGAAATCGAAGAAGACGTATGCGTCAGACTCTCGCTGTCGTGACAAAAGAAAATAAAAAAGACCTTTGATTGTTTTTACGAAAAGGTGTTTATTGTATTTCTTTTTTTTTACAACTTTGAATAAATATAAATTAATCAAATTGACTCGAATATTCTGGAGCAAGTTATAAAAACAAACTCAACAACTGAGCAAACTATGCTGCAAACTAATTGAATGGAAATGTATGAAACACTCAACTGAGCAAACATTACAAACTAACTTTTTCAGGGGCAACACAAATCAAATTAAACTTGTTGACCACCTTACTTGGTAAGACACTTTATGAGCGGGTCGACCATAGACATGTATATGTCCCATCTATTGTCTATGGGGCAGACCACCAGACATCTCCATATTCCGCCTTTTTTGTGAAAACGTCACACGCAGCAATGAATTGTGGGTAATACACTTCGCCAAAGTCCGCATCGATGCACGCTTCGTGGAAGTGTGGATCAAGGGCGCAGAGGAGGCGGGGCTTAAGACCTTACTGGAGAATTGGGACACCCTGCGCACTTGCACCCTTCAGCGAGAACGCGCAATTGAAGGGCGCAAGGGCGCAAGTGCGGGTATTGGGACAGGGCCGCTCTGGCTGCCGAACCGCCGGGAGCGCGCTTCATGACATGTCCGAAACCACTCCCTAACCCCTATATAGGGCACTATATAGGGATCACGCCATTTTGTAGTGGTGTCCGAAACGTTAGGGATCACCAGGGCTGTGTCCGAAACCACTCACTCATTCCCTACTCCCTACTCCCTATATAGGGAAATAAATGTAGTGGACTATATAGTGAGCTTAACAGAAAAGAAACTTCGGACACTTCTTTTGGCGCCCGTAATTACGTCATCAATGTCGCACAATTAAAACATACCACATTAATGTCTGAAATAAATAAATATAATTTAGCAGGGACTTTAAGGGATCTAAAAGCGACTTACATTAAGTACATTGTTCATGTACATAGTACTTGTCCATTTACGACTGCCTTTTAATTAAATTAGAGTCTTTTGATTACTGTCCTGTACGTTTCATTTTCCGTATTTTGTTTTTTATTTAAGCAAATTTTCATATTGTATTATCTTGGCTCTTTAGTAACAGAGTTACAGAGTAATCGACTGGAATGTTTAAATATATTCTGTTCGTTTAACATTTTGTTTTTCAATGAATGTAGAAAGCCATTTAATTTGCCTTGTTTTAAAATGTGGACTCCAATAAATAGAATAAACTGGCTCGTGACTGTTGTACTGCTCCACAACTCATTTGTTTCGCGCCTCATCCTTACATCCATCCGCCGAAAGAATAGTCACACCGTTAAAATACATACATTTGTACACAGTCTCCCGTCCATCTGCCATATTTACGTTCCTTTGCCGGTTCGTAACTTTGCCCGGAGAAGTTCTGGCAATGCATGATGGGTTATATTGCTCATGTAGTGACCATCCGATGCTCACTACTTTTCGCGGTGAATTGTGGGATACATTCAGGGCACTATATAGTTTCGGACACCACTACAAAATGGCGTGATCCCTATATAGTGCCCTATATAGGGGTTAGGGAGTGGTTTCGGACACAGCCCAGGTGATCCCTATATAGTGCCCTGAAATACTTTTTGTATTTGTTATACTGGACTTTATCGTGCCCCCCTATTGTTATTATTGTTATATTACACTGCAACTCTGTGTGCTGTACTTTACCCTGCTGCTGTTGTGAACTGCAATTTCCACCCCTGGAGGACAAATAAAGGTTTATCTAATCTAATCTAATTTTAGATTTTTACACAGCAGTGACACTGGCAGTAAGTGAAAATTTCATTACGCGTGTAATTTAACGCCAATATACATTTAAAATAGCATTTAGAAATCTACAATTTAATTCTGACTAGTCACAATTCCAGTTAAAGATATCTTTAATTCACCTCAATAATTGTGACTAGTCAGAATCAAATTGTAGATATCTTAAACTGGAGTTACAGATATCTACAATTCAGTTGCAGATATCTGTAATTCCAGTTGTGGATATCCGCAATTGAATTGTAGATATCTGAAATGACGTAGCAGATATCTGCAATTCCAGTTGTGGATATCCGCAATTGAATTGTAGATATCTGAAATCACGTGCCCCATAGACATGAATGGCAAAAGTGACGTAGTTTCTCCTAGGAGAAATGACATTGCAGATATCTGTAATTCCAGTTGTGGATAGGAGGATTGTAGTTGCAGATATCTGAAATGACGTTGCAGATATCCCTAATTCCAGTTGTGGATAGGAGGATTGTAGTTGCAGATATCTGAAATGTTCTTTTTGACTAGGCGAAATTGAATTACAGATATCTGCGTCACATATCCAGTCTATTGAATAAATGTTAAAACGGCTTGCCATACATCCTCGTTCCCGAGACACAGCGAGACCGCGCTTGGGAGTGCACGCACACAGCTGTGACGTCACCATTAGAATAAGACTTTACGGGGGCTTTTCTGGCCTTTAGAATTTTTTTTGACGTTTTAAAAGTCCATGACTTAAAAATATGGAATAAAAAGATTTGTAATTAATAGTGGTTATAGCTGTAGGTGTCCTGAGAACCTTTTTACAGGCTTCTCTTTTACTATTACGGTCTATGGGAAAAATGCTTTCTGGGCCCCATGGGTATTTTATGTTGCAATATCATGAGTGGCCACCGGGAAAAATCGGCACAGCTGCTGAGAGGCAGACCCGGGGCTTGGCTGTCTCGGGAACATCCTGCATCGATGCGGACTTTGGCGAAGTGTATTACCCACAATTCATTGCTGCGTGTTTTCACAAAAAAGGCGGAATATGGAGATGTCTGGTGGTCTGCCCCATAGACAATAGATGGTACATATACATGTCTATGGTCGGCCCGCTCATACGGTAAAGTGTCTTACCAAGTAAGGTGGTCAACAAGTTTAATTTGATTTTTGTTGCCCCTGAAAAAGTCAGTTTGTAATGTTTGCTCAGTTGAGTGTTTCATACATTTCCATTCAATGAGTTTGCAGCATAGTTTGCTCAGTTGTTGAGTTTGTTTTATTACTTGCTCCAGAATATTCGAGTCAATTTGATTAATTTATATTTATTCAAAGTTGTAAAAAAAGAAATACAATAAGCACCTTTTCGTAAAAACAATCAAAGGTCTTTTTTTATTTTCTTTTGTCACGACCGCGAGAGTCTGACGCATACGTCTTCTTCGATTTCGAAGCTTCTTTCTTCTCAAAATAATTGTTTGGTGCAGCTTTAATATGATTTTCCGCAGCAAAACTGCAAAAACAGCAACCGGTGTCGCCATTTTAGATGTCGTAGTAATGACGCGCTGGCTAAATCGATGACGTAGTCATCACTGTCCCAATTCTCAAATTTTTGCACGCTTGTAGCCTACGCACTTCGAACCCTTCGCGCACTTCTACCACTTCCGCACTTCACAAAAGGGCGCAAGGGCGTAGTGCAGGTATTGGGACAGGGCCTACCACTTCCGAACTTCACAAAAGGGCGCAAGGGCGTAGTGCAGGTATTGAGACAGGGCCACTGTTCAGCCACTCTGTCGCAAGTCTGTTGTTTTTGTTATGTTATGTTCGTTATATTGTAAATAGTTAATGTTCAGTAAAATCACATTATTACTTTGAAAAGTTTGAACTTATTTCATTATAAAGCCTTGCATAGGAACACCCAATTCTGTTAAATACACCACACAACGGAATTTGTATTTATTTATTCAGTAGCATGTGGCTCAGTATAGGTTCTGACATCTCACTACAGGAGAAAACAGTGTTTTAGGGTCGACTATAAAAATATATCAGGCTAGGAATTACACTTAATGTCCAGGAGCTCCTTCCATGACTTAGGTAATATCCAAACTATATCACGTAGCTGTAAAAGAAACAGAGAAGCTGCATAACGCTTAATAACGAAAGACTTGCCTGTTTGAATGTGCCGATATAGCCTATAAAACTATAAGAACTTTAAACTTAATCTGACAAGAAGTCGTAGGCTATATCACACACGGGATCATTGATAGACAAAACAGATTTGACTACCGGCATCTGGTTGATAAATATGACAGCTTGTATTGTGGAGAATCCCTTATTTTTTATTGCAGATTAACTTTAATAAAAATGACTCGTTTTATCCTTACTTAACAAAAAAATAAACAAACAAGACGAATTAACCTCGTATAGTCTAAAACCATGACTATGAAAACATAATCGGTTGATGTGTCCTATAAATCCATCATTTGATTGTGTAGATTCGTCATTATCGGTCAAACTCTTCCACAAGCACTCATGAGCGCGCAGCGCTCGTCCAGAACGCGACTTGCTCGTTCTCATTGCCCCAGAGCGTCATCAGCCTCCCATCATTCCATTCCCCATACCGCGGAAGTAAACCAGGAAGTCAAAAAACTTTTTCCGCGTATGCGCTAGGTGAGCAACTTCATTGAAATCAACGGCCGCCATTTTTCAATACCCTATCTAGTTAATATAATAGATCAATGGTATGCGCTAGGTGATCAACTTCATTGAAATCAACGGCCGCCATTTTTCGATACCGTATCCATTCTTTATACATCCATGGCCGCGGCCCGCCAGAGCTACTATGCTATGTTATCCATGAGACGATCAGTTATAATGCAGCCTCCGACCACATGGTGTCGGTAATGCGTTAGTCAGTTTAACAAGCTCACAGAATAACAGAAGAAGATCGATATTCAGCTAGTTAGTGATGGATACGTTTTTAAAGAGGAAAAATGAAGACAAAAGTGGTGCTGGACACCCCCAAAAGACTAAATGTGTGCGAAAATACAATCCCGACTTCATTTCGTATGGATTTGTGAACATGGGTAGAGAGGAAGAGCCGAGAGCCCAGTGTGTGGAGTGTGGGCTGACGCTATCTAATGACATTTTGAAGCCCTCGAAGCTACAGTGGCACCTAGTTAATGAAAGCTTAATACAAATATTTGTGGTGATCACATTTTATCATGTCATTGTATTATTTATTTAACTTAACTACTTAAGGTTTTAGCTTGTTAGCATGTTAAACTGTACATGGATTTGATCTATTATTGAATACAAATGAGTGAGATCAATTAATGCCACTCTGCACTGAGAAAATTGGGCTTCGGGGTCAAAAAGGTTAAGAACCCCTGTGCTAGAGTACAACCCACTCAACTGCACGTCATGTGGAACAAATGGTCCAAAACCTCAACAGAAGTAGCGTATTCGAACTGTTATTCTATATAATTATGTTTGTTAACGAACAGTAATTGGTATCAACCCGTTATTTCACTTAGAATTTAATTGATTATGGAATGGCCAGATCGCAAAGATGTATAATTAGCAATTTCTCAAAATAAAAATGTCAGGCACTGTCAACTAGTCATGATGGATGATGGTCATAATTGTTGGCCTTCAATGTGAAATGATTTAAGGGTCAGCTGACCTAGAAGAAGCTTATTCGAGCCACTCAATGTCAATAAGGTGTGATGGTGGTGCACGCAGTGTGCAATACCTAGCACAGTGATACTCACTATTTTTTCACAAGAGCCACATTGGCTGAGCAAAATCAAGGGAAGAGCCACCTTTAAGACACACCCCCTTTTGTGCAAGTGCAAGTGTCTTTTCTGTGCAAGTGGTTTCAAACTGGGAAAGTCTGCTTCAAAGACCAAACTCCAGAAGTGGCCAACACCTGCTCCAGGGGCGTCGTTAGCCCTGTTTTAGGGGGGCCCCCTAAAACCCCCAATATTTTATTTCGAAAAATTACCGGATGCTCTCGGTTAAATGTCGGTCACTTGAGCGTAAAAAATTTAACCCACAATTAAGTTCGAAAAACTAGTAAAAAAACTGACGTCTTTGGGAATCGCTGGCTGGTTGGCACGCACCCTCTCTATTAGTCTGAGAACGGTGTTTTGGCCCGCGCCAAAATCCAAGCCATCTCAAAAGAGTGGAGGTTGTCATGTGGATAAGATTTTGCTGTTCACAAAGTGAAGCAGTGAACTGCGCTAATTTACTCTTTCTTATTTAACTGCCAGGCGGATGCGCAGTTTTGAAATGGTGCTCCAAGTTGCTTCGTTTGAAACAGGCGCGGGCTTGTTTCCATATTAAGCACAGATGATTAATGCCATGAAGAATAAATAAGAATTTGTCTGTCCTGCTCGCCCCCTCTTCGTCGTCTTCATGCGGATTTGCGTTTGGTGTTACTGCTGGTTTTCGCCCTTTTTTCATTAAAAAACGACCCATTGTGCCAGGGCCGGCTCTACCTAATTTAGTGCCCTAGGCGAGATTACTGCGCGCGCCCCCCGTTTTTGGGAATCGGGGGGCGACAAAGACGACAGTTTTTTACTCGTTTGCAGACATTTAACCAAGAGCATCTGGTATTTTTTCAAAATAAAACACTGTTATTAATTATCGATTAAGGGTGCAGCGCCCCTCCAGCGCCCCTGCAGCGCCCCTCCAGCCAATGGCGCTCTAGGCGACCGCCTATGTCGCCTATGGCCACAGCTGGCCCTGCATTGTGCCCGCAGCTCAAGCTGGCTTGCTCCATCCTCTGTCCGTCGTCAATCCCCGCTTGGTGCGTAATGGCGCGCGGGTTTGGCGGCCGTATTCAGGCGAGACCGCAGAAATCGACTTAATTATTATTATTATTATTTTTATTTATTTTTTTGTGGCTGTGTTACCATATTGTTATAAATTAGTATGCCAGTGCGAGCCACCAATTAAAGCTTGACGAGCCGCATGTGGCTCGCGAGCCGCGCAATGAGTATCACTGACCTAGCAGGTCAAATTCCAAACAATGCGCCTGGTATTGGATGTCACCAGTTCACCTTCTTTAATCATTGACAACACCCAAAGACCTGCACATGGTTGTATACTTTTTTTTCTAAACTATTGAACAGTTAGTAGAAGTAAGTTTGTAAAGAAGTTGTTTTCATACCCTGATTGTTTTAACATTGTGGGTTTGATTTAGAGTGATGTTGACAGCATTGGCTCCGGACTGTTTTCTATGGATGTTTGTGTAAAGACAATAGGCATTTATGAGATCATTTCTGTTTTCAGCCCTCGATCGTCTTTATACAATAAATTAGATGTTTTATGTTCTATGTTTATGGGTTAATAAATTATTCAAAACACTGAAAGCGTCATTCATGGATCTCTGGTGTCAAAAGTAACAGAATATAAAGTGTTATAATTAATTAAGCATTTGTAATCTTAGCTGTAAATGTATCTTTTCAAATGTGGAGGGCATTGATATTTTTCAGTTTCCATGTGAGCTATAATGAAACCTACTCCACACATCATGAAGATACAACCCGTAGATAAAACCTACTGTAATTGTAACGCTCACTTTAAGGTCAAAGTTCGACATTCGTCTATATAGCTTTCACTACACTACCCAGACGGCAGCGTTTTCACAGTTGCACACGATTGGCTGACACCCACCCACTCCCCTATGCGTGCCATAGACGTGTGCTTCCTGCAACATTTAAGACGTAATGAGTTTCTCTCCTGCCCTTATTCCCAGCGAAGTCTGTTCAAGTGACACATCTATGACAGCAAATACGAAGACAGATTCTGCCAAACTATTTACGCCATGGTATTCAATAAAAGCTGGTGCTTTCGCCTGATTGAAGGATCTGGGAATGTCGTTGCCTTGTCATCGCAGCTTGGGAAACTATTGGCACAAGGCACAAGAACCGGGATGCAGCGATGGTTTTCCAGTGCGACTCAAAAGGAGAACGAACTCGTACCTCTGACTGATCAAAGCACAGCCAACATAAGTGTCGCAACAACCAAAAGCGACCCAGAGGTAAATCATTCAAGATTAGTTGGAATTGACCATTTTTAAATAAGCTAAGCCTACTAAATTGTATGTTTGAAGTTAAGAGAGATTTGCTGGCCACTGATGGTCTACGGCTCTATGCGAAGCTTAACCCGAGTCTAGCCAATCGTTTTTGACAAATATAGACAAGAAGCCTGAAGTAACTTTGCACATGCAAGTTGATTGTCGCAATGGTCTACTTGTGTAAAGGTGAAGGTTGTTCGGTCTTATAAAAACTCTTGAAATATGAAGTTTTCTGACAATATGGGTTTAAAGTAGTTTTTGAGGGAGGGCTTGCAGTCCAAAGCCAGCTCTAAACTATTTCTATATGAGATATCAGTGTAAATTTATCTTAAAATTCATCCAAGACTTGGGGCCATAATTTCCGCTAACGGAAAAAGCGACGAATTCGCAGAATTTGGAAGCTTAATCATCAACTGAAAAAAACGGAAATAGTGTTTTGCAGAATGTCCAATAATTTAAGAGAAACGTAGGCCTATGAAAACCATCTAGAGTGGGCCCAACTGCAATTTCGGAGTAAGTCCGTGGATACCCGTGGATTGATTGTTGAAAAAGTCAGGTGTAGGCCTAGAGAAGATTATTCAGTTTTGAACTGGAGCAATTTGAGAGAGATGTCGTGCGTGGGACCCTTACGTCAACTCACAACCTGGCTGCACTTGGGACATATATATATATTCAAGGTTTCTGTATATATATTCAAAGGATTAATTTCCGTTCAGGAAATTAATCCTATACATATATATACATATATATGTATATATATATATATATATATATATACATATATGAATAAGAATATATATTATATATATATATATATATATATATATATATTCTTATTCAGAATCCCTTTTACCCTGTACAAATCTCCCACCTTACCAGCACCAAAGCAACCCCAGACCATCACATTACCTCCGCCATGCTTAACAGATGGCGTCAGGCATTCTTCCAGCATCTTTTCATTTGTTCTGCGTCTCACAAACGTTCTTCTTTGTGATCCAAACACCTCAAACTTGGATTCATCCGTCCACAACACTTTTTTCCAGTCTTCCTCTGTCCAATGTCTGTGTTCTTTTGCCCATATTAATCTTTTTCTTTTATTGGCCATTCTCAGATATGGCTTTTTCTTTGCCACTCTGCCCTGAAGCCCAGAATCCCAGAATCCCGCAGCCGCCTCTTCACTGTAGATGTTGACACTGGTGTTTTGCGGGTACTATTTAATGAAGATGCCAGTTGGGGACCTGTGAGGCGTCTGTTTCTCAAACTAGAGACTCTAATGTACTTATCTTCTTGTTTAGTTGTGCAACGCGGCCTCCCACTTCTTTTTCTACTCTGGTTAGAGCCTGTTTGTGCTGTCCTCCGAAGGGAGTAGTACACACCGTTGTAGGAAATCTTCAATTTCTTAGCAATTTCTCGCATTGAATAGCCTTCATTTCTAAGAACAAGAATAGACTGTAGAGTTTCAAATGAAAGTTATCTTTTTCTGGCCATTTTGAGCGTTTAATTGACCCCACAAATGTGATGCTCCAGAAACTCAATCTGCTCAAAGGAAGGTCAGTTTTGTAGCTTCTGTAAGGAGCTAAACTGTTTTCAGATGTGTGAACATGATTGCACAAGGGTTTTCTAATCATCAATTAGCCTTCTGAGCCAATGAGCAAACACATTGTACCATTAGAACACTGGAGTGACCCCAAACTTTTGAACGGTAGTGTATATATATATATATTCAAGATTTCTGTACATATATTCAAGGTTTCTTTATATATATTCAAGGTTTCTGTATATATATTCAAGTTTTCTGTATATATATTCAAGGTTTCTGTATATATATATTCAAGGTTTCTGTATATATGTATTCACGTTTTCTGTATATATATTCAAAGGATTAATTTCCTGAACGGCATGCCATAATAAATATATATATATATATATATATATATATATATATATATATCAACTCACAACCTGGCTGCACTTGGGACATAGATATATAGATAGATGCATGCATATGCATAGAGCACATTTCAGGCCCAAATGCCCAATTTAAAAAGCAAAATGCTTTAAGGAATACTTAAATGAATTCCTCTTTCTGTATTTACATCCAGGACTTGACAATCCAAGGAGGGCGAAGGAGACTCATAAGTGAGGATGTTTTGCCCTTCTCCGCATTTCTTACGGACAGTTTTGGTCGAAGGCACAGCTACCTGCGCATCTCCCTGACTGAGAAATGCAACCTTCGTTGTGAGTTCTGATGCTCAAGGCTGTAAAGGGACACTAAGATAAAGCAGGTTTCATGTATGCATCTATGTAAAATTTATAATTAAAGGTAATGCCTAATTAGTGTCACAGTTGACATTGCTTAAAATACTTAATTATTTAAATACTAAATTATTCAAATAAAGAATGAATTCAGAAGAAAAAGAAAAACATCAGTTTATAGTGTTTTTACCTCAGTCACTATAAAGTTGAGTAAAAAGTTTTTTGTTTGTTTTATTATATTTGTGTATTTCACTTAGTCTCATCACATTCTTCCAATCCTGAACTGTTGACTCAGAAATCCTTTATAGAATTGGACAAACTCCACAACTAATTTGCACGATAACTGTGTGGATATGTGCCTTATTTCCCTCCCACATTAGGTCAGTACTGCATGCCAGAGGAGGGGGTCAAACTCACCCCACGGGCTAAACTCCTGTCCACCTCCGAGTTGTTGACCTTGGCCCGCCTTTTTGTACAGGAGGGGGTTGAAAAGATTCGCCTCACTGGAGGGGAACCCCTCATCCGACCTGATGTCCTGGACATCATCGGTAAGATGGGGTAAGGAAGTTGGGAATAGTGGAGGAAGGGGAGCATATGGTTGGGAGGGTGGTGTGGGGATTTTCGGTCTATTGGTCAGGTGTTGTGTTAGGGGTAGGGTTCCCCTATTTGATTCCACCATTCCCCTTGTCGTTGAGAAGCCCTTTTAAAATCATATTAGCAAGAATAAGTCGTGATGGCAACAGACAAATCTAAAGGTTTGATAGTAAAATGAAATAAATCATTGTAGGACTGTAATAAAGATGACCAATAATTTAAGGTCTGACTGACACTAATGTATGGACGGTATTTGGACTGAATGAAATGATTGGACAGGCTACTTGTCAGTCTACCTTGCAGCAGTATACATGCAATATTTATTTCCTACTGTGTTATCATTCTCTGATACCTTTTACTCTAGCTGGAATTTAATCATAATATACAGAACCAAATTCAAATCCTTAGGCTCGTACCTCCCTGATATGGACTTGTGACTCCTACCGAGAGATTGAAATGTTATGGAAGACTAGCATGTTCAGAATCAGAATCAGAATGGGGGTTTATTCGCTATGCAAGATAAACAAACATAGAATTTACTTTGGCAGGAATGAGCAAACATAGAACATAAATGTGGCCTACTAATAAAATGAAAATGAATACAATGTAAAGATACACTCAGATATGATACATATAGACAAGGAATACAAATGTTACAAATAATACAAATGATTTTCTTCCTGTCGAGACATGATGCATATCACTCTCTCACCCTCCATGCATTCCCTCAATTTTATGTACTTTGTGTGAGGAGTGGATGGATTCTCAACGCTACAACTGCATGGTGGATCATATTACACGGTGTTCCTCTGTGTCTTTCTCTTTGGCCTGTAACTGCACCAATGGAATAGTTAGAGTGGTTAAACGTGGGCATGTCGTCAGTGGAAAGAGGAAAATGGAACTTGATGTTACCAAATCCAGGGACATCATGGGTCATAACCTCTAAACCATATCCTGTGTGTGTAAAGCCAATGTTCTGACAGGAAGGAGGTATCTGAGAACAGCCCTGGTCATGTGCAGATTACCAGTATTCCACCCTCCTACCTCATGGTCACAAAGTAGATCCTTAAAGTTGTGATTAGTGTGAAGTGGTACTAATAAGGTGTCCTTTTATTTTTTTTCTGACTATTTACAAAGAGATTACAAATATTTCTGACACTTTAGTAAGAACAGTTAGGCTCAACAGAAAACACTAGAACACCCTTCTTCTTGCACTTTGATTGTATCTTACATCTTCCTTTCAGCGCTTGTCTCTTCGGATGGTTCATTCATCTCTTTGTCTCATCTTTGTCTAACTGTACAGCTGAGATGAGGAGGTTGCCTGGTCTGAAGACCATTGCTGTGACCACCAATGGGATGAACTTGGCCAAGCAACTTCCCAAACTGAAGGATGCTGGACTGGACCTGCTTAACATCAGCCTGGACACTCTGGTGCCAGCAAAGTTTGAGTTTATCGTCAGAAGGAAAGGTAGGCACACTGTTGGACTGGATAGAGACTTGCCAAAGCTTTATTTGGGAAGTCATAAAACATATTTCTCTTCACATAAAAGGTCTACAAACTATTAAAAAAGAATAGCTTCGAAAGGATTAGTGATTGCGCTGAGGACAAATGAATGGCTTGCAGAGGAAATTTTGTGTCATGGGGAAAGGCGGTGGGTTTAGGGAAGTACATGCGAGCAAAAGACAGATGGACTGAGACGGCTTATAAGGAGAGAAGCCTCAGAGGGCAGGAAGTGGAGTTGGGGCCAGATCTCTTACAGTACACTGAGCTTTCACTGTGTGCTTCAGCAATCTGACCATCAAGAAGGACCTGTAAGGATTATCAGACGTTGTGTCCTTGGGCAAGGCACTTCACCCAACAGTCCTGCTCACCATTATTGGCATGCATGCATTTAAAGAACATAATTTGTAATATCTTCTGAAAACAATTATTCAAATGAAATATTCTTTGTCTGTAAAGAACTTGTGTTTGATACAAAAGAGGAAATGATAACCAACAATTAAAAAATATAAACATTAAAGCTTGCTGTGTCACTGGTATTGGCACCCTTTGCTTTAAATCAGTATGGGAAACACATTATGACTCACCTGTGGTAAATCACAAATGAGAATCACCTGTGATAAATTGTCAGTGCCCATGTGACATGAATTAGCCAATGAATGATGACTTCTGTGACCATCTGTTAGCCCCTTTTCCTTTGTCACAATGGTGAAGACAAAGGAGCTGTCAGAGGACATCAGAAGTCTGATTATTAGCAAACACAAGACCTCCAAAGGGTATAAGGCAGTGGTTCTCAACCTCTTTTAGGCCAGTGCCCCCCTCTCCATTTTCCAGGTCCGACCGACGCCCCCCCCATTACAACTTTTTCTTCTAACAATATATACAATTATTATTATAAATACATTTTAAAACAACTGTTTGAAAACAAACTTATTTGTTTTATTCTTATGTATTATGTACACAAGTATTATAAAAAAAAATCAGCACTAAAACAATACAACACACAATATACATTGTAGTATGTATAAGAGTGATTCTATAATTAGGGGTACATTTCAGAACAGTTGACAGGAGTAACACAGTTGACAGGACACATTAGGGATGTGTAGCGCAACTGCATTTAACACAGTTGACATTTCCTCAACTTTTTGGCCTTTGTGCAAGCTAAAGATGTTGAAAATGTCACCACATGACCATGATCAAGTCGTATTTATGTGTGCTATATTACATTTTTGTCATTAAAAAAATCTCAAATAAATTCACAAGAAAATGTTGCTAACACAGTTGACGACCAATTAATCCACTCCATGTGTAGACAATAAATTTGATGAATTATTGACAAGGAGGAGTTGAAATTTACCACATTGTCTTCAAGGTTCCCACCAAAAAGGATGTACCTTCCAGCAATGTGAGTATGTGACTTTGGAGCAAACCATTGCTTATTTATAGGGGTTTTATCAATGGGTAACACAGTTGACAGTGATTTCTTGGACACACATAAAGTGAATAATTTCATGTATTTTAATGTTTTAAATAAATTTAAAAACAGCTTTATCATGTTTTAATACTTATTTTTTAACAACTAAAGCTGAAATAATATATACAAACATGTATTTTATTGTTAAGTTTTAAGAGCAAACTGGACATTTAAGAATTTGGACAGCACAAAAACACCAAATTCCAATATATAATTAGCATTTTTTCCAAAATAAATTATGGAACCTGTTAACTTTTAGTATTAAATGAAAGAGGAATATCATCCAATATCAAATTGGTCATTGTTTGAAATAATGACCAATAATATTTGGTAAAATTAACAAATACACCCCATGGACTTGAAATGTACCCCTAATTATAGAATCACTCATAAAATGTAATAGAAAAAGCAGTCTTTTACTATTTATGAGTCTGAGAACGGCGTTTTGGCCTGCGCCAAAATCCAATCCATGTCAAAAGATGCCTCTGTTTAACGCTCTGCAGTGGAGGTTGTCCACTGGCTTGCTCCATCCTATGTCGGTCGTCAATCCTCGCTTGGTGCGTAACAGCGCGCGGGTTGGCAGGCTGGCCGTATTCACGCGAGACCGCAGAAAATTACTTAGTTATTACTTCTTAAGTCTTATGCAGATTTTTGCGCTTGTGTTCACTGCATGTTTATGTAGCACATTTGAAAAAAATTATTGGCTGTGTTACCATATTGTTATAAGCTAGTATGCCAGTGCATGCCACCAATTCAAGGTGGCGAGACGCGCAATGAGTATCGCTGATCTAACTTGTATCACTATCAGGTGCATACGATTATGAATCCGAGGCCACAGTTTACAAAACGGTGCGCACAGATTTTTTTTCTTCTCTCTCCTATGTGACCCTAGAGCGGCTCCGTAAAAATGAGTAGGTGTCGGTTAGACAAAACTGGCATTAAAAAACAGACACAGACAAACGCCCCCCAACCGCACCTCAACGTCCCCCTTTTAAAAATATTGTTCCCAGCGCCCCCCGACGTTCTCTGAATGCCCCCTGGGGGGCGGTACCGCCCCCGTTGAGAAACACTGGTATAAGGCCATCTCCAAAGACTTTGGTATCCCTGTTTCAACAGTGCGTAATGTTATTAAGAAGTTTGCCAAGCATGGAATTGTAAAGGACCTCCCTGGACGTGGGGGAAAGAGAAACATTTATGAGAGAAGTCTTCGAAGGTTGGTGCGAATGGTGGAAAAAACACCACGTCAAACATCCAAAGACCTGAAGGCCAACCTGGAACAGTCTGGGGTCATGGTTTCAACAAGTACCATACGCCGCACACTAAACCAAACGGGGCTTTATGGACGAAGGCCCAGGAAGACACTGAAGAAAAGGCATTAAAAAAGGAACCACTCATCTTTGCCAAAGAGTACCTGGACAAACCACAATCCTTCTGGGAAAATGTTCTGTGGACAGATTAAACAAAAATATAGTTTTTTTTTTTGTTTACAGACGGCGCAATGATGCCTACAAGGAAAAGAACACCCTACCAACAGTTCAGCATGGTGGAGGATCCATAATGCTGTGGGGCTGCTTTGCTGCATCTGGTACTGGAGGCCTTGACCGTATCACAGGAATCATGAGATCAGAGAATTATCAAGAGATTTTAGAGCGGAATGTCCTACCCAGTGTAAGAGAACTTGGCTTGAGTCGAAGATCACGGATCCTCCAGCAAGACAAAGACCCGAAGCACACATCCAAAAGCACACAGGAATGTTTGAAAAGGAAAAAATTTACTGTTTTAAAATGGCCAGCAATGAGTCCTGATCTCAATCCGAGCTGAAATCTGCCATTGGGGAAAAGAAACCTGCAAATGTTCAAGAGCTTGAACAATTTGCAAAGGAAGAGTGGGAGAAAATACCAGCTGAGAAGTGCAAAAAGCTTATAGATGGCTACAAGAAACGTTTGGAAGCTGTCATCACTGCCAAAGGGTGTGCAACCAAATATTAAAGAGGGGTGCCATTATTGCTGCACACGCTGTTTTTTCCTCTTTTTTTTTTTTTCCTCTTTGAAATTACAATATGTAAGTTGAAAAAACAATTTTCTTTGTTAAATTACTTTGGACCTATTGTTGGTTGATCTGCAGGATGGGGTTTGTGTCCTGACACCTTGGGCCCAACACAAACAAGCCATAATAATAATAAGAGAACATTCTTAAATTACATTTGTTTTAATTGATGGTAATCAATTACACTGTGACAGTGTTTCTACACGTCACCAGTTGTTGATTTATATAAACAAACTCTATTTTCTAATAAAAAGAGGACCGAGAGATTTGCCTTTAGCAGAGCAGAGGGAGATCGCAAGAGAGCGTCTGTGTCCCTGTTCTCTCCAAGTGTTTCTCTCAGTGTGTAAAATTATTTTTATGGATTTTGTCCTTCATTGCATAACGTTGCCCCCCATTCAAGCCTGAAAGTGGCCAGCATAAAATGTCACTGTCATTTTTTTCCTGTTGTGGAAAATGACAGTTTAGCTGTGTGTTCATTGTCGGATTCCTCTCAATTGACAGGGTTCCACAAGGTCATGGAGGGCATTGACAAAGCCATTGAGATGGGATACAACCCTGTGAAGGTAACAACTCCCATGTCTTTAGTTATCCTATGTCTGGGATCACTTTGGATTGATCACTATTGGATTGAGGCAGTTTTTAAGGATCAGTGATTACCTATTTAAAACGACATAGACCTGTAGAAAGGGTGAAACAGGGAAATAAGCTGTTCTGACGGTTCACATTTTGAAAGTGTTTCAGAAGGCAAAAGTTATGTTCAGGACCATGCTTTGTTGTTCCTTAATGTTATATAACGCAATTTCTCTAAACCCTATTTGGACGCTGTTTTTTCATTTTTCTCTGCAGGTCAACTGTGTTGTAATGCGGGGTCTGAATGATGATGAGCTGCTAGACTTTGTGTCCCTCACAGAGAAAAAACCTCTTGAAGTACGCTTCATTGAGTACATGCCTTTTGATGGTAAGGATGTTATCTCTTAAAACTGCAATAGGTAATAAGGTAACACAAATACAAATGAGAAACAGCAAAACTTCCATGTTAGCCATCCAAGATTGATCCAAGGTGGTTTCACAAAATAAAAGCAATATTCATCCATCCATCCATCCATTATCTTCCGCTTATCCGGGGCCGGGTCGCGGGGGCAGCAGTCTGAGCAGGGAATATTCATCTGAGCAATATTCTCAGCCTTCGTATAGCTCTTAACAAGGTGGACATCTCATTTCAGAAGATGAACACAGAATAAGATAGGCGAGCAGTCAGAGATACAACATAGCACAATTATTTCTAACTGACCAATCACCAATCCCCTTTGTGTCAAGACAATATGCCTTTAATTTTGTGAAGTGTTTTTTATTCATCGTCAGTTAAAATGCAGTACAATAGGCCAAAAAGGGGACAAAACTTCAGCATTGCCTTTTTTTGTACTGAAAAAATTGTACCGTTCAACCTTTTGTAATTTCACCAGGTCATCCTCAAACCTGTTACGGAAGAGAGTATGGACTAAAAAATAATGTTGTTCGTGTATTATTCTTGGATAGTGCAATCCTATTCTTAAACGCTTGCACCCACTGATCTGTGACTGTACACATTAAATGAACTTAAATTATCTATTGATCATCCTCAGGTAACAAATGGAATTTCAAGAAGATGGTGAGCTACCAAGAGATGTTAGACCACATAAGGCAACAGTGGCCCTCCCTGAAACGGCTTCCCATTGGCCTCACAGAAACGGCCAAGGTTAAATCCTTCTTCCTCCACCCACATTCTCAACTGTGAAAATCTGAATTTATGAATTAATTACTTACTTACTTAATTACTCTTGACAGGCCATGTATTTTTGCGGGCTTACATTGTCTGCCAAGTTTTCCCCCCTTCTCTCCCCCCTTGGTAGACCCTTTATCTTCATTTGTGTTTTCCCATGTAGACATTCAAAGTTCCAGGTTTCCAAGGACACATAGGCTTCATCACCTCTATGTCTGACCACTTCTGTGGCTCTTGCAATCGGCTACGCATCACTGCTGATGGAAACCTTAAGGTAAACTCCACGCAGACTACGTTCACATGCACACTTTGTCCTTCACTTGTTGCCAGGGTTAAAGTTATGTCATTATATGAGAATTGAGCTTACGATGGTCTACACAAACTCCCATGTGTACTACACAAAAAAGCCAGAAGGTGTGAATGAGACCTTGTACGAGAGAAGGAGCCTCTGCGACGTCTGCTGGGAGGAAATAGAATTGCAGCCTTAAAAGGCAGGAATGAAAGTGGCTGGCAGCAATTTCACAAAAAGAGTAGCTGAATAGCTGTCAACTATCTTTTCCCTGTGATTTGGAAAATGGTGACACTAATTGATAAAACACCTATCTGGGAGATGTTGTCAAAGGAGTGTCCTGGAATTTGATCGAGTGCAAAAATTGTATTCCGTTGTTTTACACATTGTATACTTCTGCACATTGATTTGAAATACGTACCTAAAAAAGTCAAATACGGTTAAAAACCATGGCTAGGCTATACATGTCACGATTGTTTGTGCTGTGATTATCTTGTGCTGCCATAAAACTCAAAGATATTGTGGAGAAGAAAAAAAAACGTTTATAAGTTATACTACATTCTGTCTCTCTCCTCTTTGGACAGGTGTGTTTATTTGGAAACTCTGAGGTGTCTCTGCGGGACTGCCTGCGTTCAGGAGCGTCTGAAGACCAGTTGCTGGAGATCATTGGTGCTGCTGTGGGCAGGAAGAAGAAACAACATGCAGGTGCAGCACCTTGCTTTTCCCATGGCTGCCTGTAGACGCCTACACTGCTGTTATAATACCCAACTTTATTATTTATATCGAAACAAGCACATATGGTTGGGTTACAAAAATTATGATTTAAAACGACTATAGCAGTTCCAGGGTAAGTTTGATGGACAAAGGAAAGGTTACTACATTGGTTCTACAGTACAGCATACTATTTCAGTCAAGATTGGAGAAATTGAAGTGCTTGTTGACACTGGGTAACTCGTATGAACAGTGCTGATAATGTAATGAAATTAAAATGTAACACAATGTCAGTACATTGGTGAAGGCTATGGAATTTGTGCGTCAGAGTCAAATACAATGGTAGTCATCTTCTATACGGATTTCTTTAAATAGTTTTTGGTCTTTGACTGTCCGCAGGCATGTTCAGCATCTCCCAGATGAAGAACAGACCCATGATTCTCATCGGTGGGTGATGTGACTGTACGTAACACATTAATGCCAGTCTTTACCTGTTTTTAGTGTTGACTACTCCCAAAAACAAACAATGGTGTTGGTGGATGGAATTCAATAAAATGCCAGGCCCCAGAATTTAGCGATCTTGCTTGTGTATGTTAGTGATCCTTGAATGCTCCACAATGTTTTGCTCTTACCTTTTATATAAATGTTCTTCCTATCTTACAGGCACATCATTCCCAAAACCCCTGTCCTTACCAGCGAGCCAAGAAAGCCAAGGGAACACTGTCCCCATCTACTATCTCCATGATCTAGCAGTCTTCACCTCACCAAGAGCTTCTGAACTGTACCAGTCCTTTGGGAAGGGTGTTCACAGTGGGAACACACTGTGCCTTTCAGACTGTCCTGTTTCAACAGGAGAACCTGATGTCAGCCCCTCAGGATCCCACAAGTGGTCCTATGCTGGAAAGACAAACCTTTTTGATGGGGTTAAAGTATTTTCAAGAGCCCCCTTTTGTGAACTTAACATTCACAGCAAACAGCACATCCCCTTTTCTCAAACCAAGACCCCTGACCACAACACGCACGCACATGTATCAACTCCAAATCACAGTAACTTCCACAGGTACACACTAGCCAAACGTCCTAATAAAATGAAGAGTCACGTCACAAGAATGGATGGAATTGTCTCCCTTTGCACACTACTGACCAATTCCTCAATAGATACCACTCAGGCCAATAGCATTAGGCTGTGTCACATGAATGCCTCCATAGATCCCAAAGGCCAAGGAACGCAGGAACATTCGGAGAAGGATGCCAATCTCCAAACAAACGTTACTTCCAGAGCCCAATTAACCCACACTGACTCCGAAGGCCGAGCCTCCATGGTGGATGTGGGGATGAAGACTCCCACTCGACGCATGGCCACAGCCCACGCCACTGTACATCTGGGTCCCACCGCTTTCAGCCTGCTTCGCAACAATCAGCTCTCCAAAGGAGACGCGTTAGCTGTGGCACAGCTAGCCGGCATCATGGCAGCCAAGCAGACCGCAGCACTCATCCCGCTCTGTCACTCGATCCCCTTGGACCACGCCTCTGTTGCTTTTCACCTGGACGAGGACGGGCACAGTGTGGTCGCCACGGCAACCTGCCACACCTCAAGCCGCACGGGAGTCGAAATGGAGGCGCTTACGGCCGCTTCCGTGGCTGCTCTGGCCCTTTATGACATGTGCAAGTCAGTGAGTCACAACATCACCATTACAGACATCCAGTTGGTTACCAAAACGGGTGGGAAGAGGGACTTCCACCGGTATCCCCTGAAGTAATAAGTAGTAAATTCTCTCGCCAGTAACATTGGGTTCATTTTCAGCCCCTGTTAACAGTGAGCTTCTGTTACGGAATTCAGAATGGCTACGTTAATCGATGACATAAGTGACTGCTTCTAGGAATGTTTTGGGCTGTGAAGTGCTAAGAATTCCAGACAGTTTGCTCAAGTTCAAAGCCTCATGATTACTTCTCCAATGACAAAGGTTATACTACAGTTTTGGCCTTTTCTAGAACTATACACAATGTAGTCAATAGTAGGCGGTGCATTACTAATTCATTTACTTTTAAACGAGGAATATGATAATTTTACAGTATATGCTCACATGGTCCTACTGTATTGCTTGTGTTGGCAGGCTCCATTGTTAACCTTTTGATTTCAACTCTTACTATAAAGTGTGCGACAACCAACTAGATAAATGTTTCTATAATTGCTTTGACTGAGAAGCTAAAGTAGCAAATTGTTTGCCACACATCACTAACTATGTAACAAGAATAATTATTCTAGTACTAATAATATCAATAATAGTATTGTGTAAATATAGGAATATATAATTGGAATATAGTATTTTCCTTCATCTATAATTGAAGACAATGAAGCGCAGATTTGCATCCATTTTTTTACTACTTAACAAGGATGCATTTTTCCATGAAGCACGCACAATCACACAATGATTATTGTCAATACTTATAAATATGTTAAGTGTGTCTGAGAGTGTAAACAATATTTGTTGGCTACCCATCCCTCTGACCGATACTGATATCTTCTTTCTGTAAAACATTTTCACTTTACGCTGCTATAGACTCACGTATGACATTTTTTTTTTTTATAAACATTTTTCCCTACTGCATTCAGACTTGGACAAATTAATGAATACAAAATTATGAATGTTAACCAAACAAAATAACACATTGCTACTTTGGAACTAATGGAACAGGTATGGACAAAAATTATGAATAAATAAAAATATATATATGGTTGTTGTGTATTTTGGCCCACTCCTCATGAGCAAACTGCTCCAGTTGAAAGTGTGTCTTTTCCAGATGGCATGTTTCAGCTCATTCCAAAGATGCTCAATAGGATTGAGGTCAGGGCTAATAGAAGGCCACTTTAGAATAGTCCAATGTTTTCCTTTTAGCCATTCTTGGGTGTTTTTAGCTGTGTTTTGGGTCATTGTCCTGTTGCAAGACTCATGACCTGTGACTGAGACCAAGCTTTCTGACACTGGCCAGCACATTTCTCTCTAGAATCCCTTGATTATTCAGATTTCATTGTACCCTCCACAGATTTAGGACACCCTGTGCAAAGCAGCCCCAGAACAGAACAGAGCCTCCTCCATGTTTCACAGTAGGGACAGTGTTCTTTTCTTGATACCTTGCCAAAAGTTCCACTTTTGTCTCATCTGTCCATAGGACATTCTCCCAGAAGCTTTGTGGCTTGTCAACATGTAGTTTGGCATATTCCAGTATATCTTTTTTATTATTTGTTTTCAACAATGGTGTCCTCCTTGGTCATTTTCCCCCCCATGTAGTCCACTTTGGCTAAAACAACGACGGATGGTGTGATGTGACCCTAAAGTGTTCCTTGAGCATGAAGGTCACCTTGGATCTCTTTAGAAGTCTTTCTGGGCTCTTTTGTTACCACTCGGATTATCCGTCTTTTTGATTTGTCATAAATTTTTGTTATGCTGCCACGTCCAGGGAGGTTAGCTTCAGTCCCATGGATCTTACATTTCTGAATATTATGTGCAACTGTAGTCACATCTAGCAATTTAGAGATGGTCAAAGGCTTTATCTTAATCATGCTTGTCTTTAATTTTCTTTCTAATCTGAAACAACCATTTCCTTCGCTTCCTCTGGTCCCTGTTCCTCTGGTCCCTGTTGAGTGGTCCATGTCACCAGACAACACAGTGACTGCCAGTGCGCAAGGCTGCTGGCCCAGACGGCATCCCTGGCCGCGTGCTCAGAGCATGCGCTGAGCAGCTTGCAGGAGTTTTTACGGACATTTTCAACCTGTCCCTTGCTCAAGCAGCTGTGCCGGCATGCTTCAAATCCACCTCCATCGTACCGGTGCCGAAGAACTCCAGCCCGTCGTGCCTGAACGACTATCGCCCTGTAGCACTCACACAAATTGTCATGAAGTGCTTCGAGGGACTGGTCCTGGCACACCTGAAGACCAACCTTCCACCCACACTTAACCCTCACCAGTTTGCCTACCGCAGCAATAGAAGCACAGACGATGCAGTTTCCTCAGCACTGCACTCTAACAATAATAACACTTATGCCCGTATGTTTGTAGACTTCAGCTCTGCTTTCAACACTGTCATTCCCTCCAAGCTGATCCCCAAACTTGGAGAGCTGGGCATCAACACCTCCCTCTGCCACTGGATTATGGACTTCTGACCAACCGACCACAGCATGTTAGGTAAGCCCACTCCTGCTCCTCCACCATCACACTCAACACAGGTTTACCACAGGGATGTGTGCTCAGCCTGTTCCTCTACTCTCTCTTCACCCATGACCGCAAGCCAATGTATGGATCCAACTCCATCATCAAGTTTGCTGATGACACCACGGTGATGTGTCATCCACCACCACCAAGGAGATGGTGGTGGATTTCCGCAGACACCGACCTCCCCCCCACCGTTGAACATCCAGGGAATGGACATTGAGAGAGTGGAGTCCTATAAGTACCTGGGTGTTCACCTGAACCACAAACTGGACTGGACTCACCACACTGACGCACTGTACAAGAAAGGTCAGAGCCGGCTGTACTTCCTGAGGAGGCTGAGGTCTTTCGGAGTGCAGGGGGCACCCCTAAAGTCTTTCTACGACTCAGTGGTGGCCTCTGCCATCATGTACGGTGTGGTCTGCTGGAGCAGCGGCATCACTGAGAGGGAAAGGAAGAAGCTGGACAAGGTCATCAAGAAGTCCAGCTCAATCCTGGGCTGCCCTCTGGACTCAGTGCAGGAGGTGGGTGACAGACGAGTCCTGGCAAAGCTGACAACCATGCTGGACCACGAGGCACACCCCCTGCAGGACACACTGTCCGCTCTGGAGAGCAGCTTCAGCAATAGGCTGATTCACCCTCGGTGTGTGAAGGAGAGATTCCGCAGGTCCTTCCTTCCTGCTGCTGTCAGACTGTTTAACAATAATCACTAAATACTGCTGTCCATAGCCACTATCATGTGCTATTATATATATATTATTATAACTATTACCTTCACTACCTCACCACCATGCAGTATTACTGTTTATTACTCTTTTATTGTATATTTATCTGTATTATATTTTTTTATTACTTACCTCACTCACGTGCAATACTCATGTTATATTCATATTCTGTACTAAGTGCAATATTTCTACTTAACTTGCTTACTTTTTGCAATACTGTAATGCTGTGAATCTCCATTCTCCAGAACTGTCTATATGTCTACCTAACTTATTTTTTTTATCATACTCTTTGCAAAATACTGTAATTCTGTAACTCCTCAAGTGCAATAACTGCCTGCACACGCACGACCCCATTCAAATCAACGGTATGGCCGTTGAGCGTGTCTCCAGCTATAAATTCCTGGGGATCCACATCTCGGATGACCTGTCCTGGATTACAAACACCTCCGGCCTGATCAAGAAGGCTCACCAGCATCTCTTTTTCTTGAGAAAACTGAGGAAACACCACCTGTCCTCAGCTGTCATGGTGAACCTCTACCGCTGTGCGATTGAGTGCATCCTGACAAACTGTGTTACAGTGTGGTACGGGAACTGCACAGTCGCAGAGCGCAAGGCACTGCAGCGGGTGGTGAAAACCGCCCAACGCAACACTGGGACTATTGTTCCGTCCATTGAGGACATCCAGAGCCCACCCCGCCCACAAACTGTTTGCCCTCCTGCCCTCCGGCAGGCGCCTCAGGAGTCTCCGGTCTAAAACCAGCAGACTGAGGAACAGCTTCTTCCCCAGAACTGTGACACTCCTGAACTCCACTAGACCCGCCCCCCTATATAACCTCCACCCCCCCATAGAACCCCCGCCACCCTATATTTGCACATTTCTGTTCATTTCAGTTCCGTTCATTTTGCACCACCTGCATAATTAAGTTGTTATTTGCACTATCTGTCCATTTTGCACATCTGCACATCTGTTACTGCACTACCCGTTCATTTTGCACATCTGCTCATTGCATCATTTGCACTAACTGTACATACATGCAACCCTGTAATTTCTGCTTAATACTGTAGCATCTTGTACTATACAGCTGTACATTTGTCTAAAATCACTTTAATCTGTACATACCCTGTATATTCTGATTATACTGTTCATACTGTGTATATTCTGAGTATACCCATATTTATTATATTCTGTTGTAATTAACTGTTTTGCACTTCTGGTTGGATGCTAACTGTATTTCGTTACCCTGTACTTGTACCTGTGTAATGACATTAAAGTTGAATCTAATCTAATCTATAGGCCCACTGACTGATTACAAGATTGTAGACACCTGTGATGCTAATTGGTGGACTAACCTTGAATTAACATTTCCCTTTGGTTACAATTCAGTCTTTTCAAGGGGTACCATAATTTTTGTCCAGGCCTGTTCCATGAGTTAATTTTTGTCCACGTCTGTATCTTTCTTATTGTCCACTTTCGAAAACCTGTGTGAAATTATAAAGGAACATGAAGGAATTAAAGATTTCAAATGAAACCATGTGAGTCAAATATGAAACTAATTACTTTGTAACCTTAATATGAACATGACTTGCCATACTGTAGGATAATTATCCATAATAAGTTCAGTACAAATCATTAGCATATGTACCAAATCACTGAAAATAATTAGAAATTGCATTTATGATGTGCAAACGTGACTGTATCATGAGGAAGTCGAAACATTCTTGAGAATTTGCACTGTGATCTTAGGAATCTATCAGCATGCAACGATCCCATATTGACATATTTTCAACTAACAGCATGCACGCAAATGCATAATGGGGTTGCTGAAATACAGTTTTGAACACCCTTACATTTTAACTTTGCTAGCTGTGCTTCCCTTCACGCCGATGAACATACAGTTACAGCCTCTGATCCCAGATGCTTCAGTCACTGTGCTGTCTGTACCCACTGCCGCAGACTCATTAAGCTCGATTTACCCTTCCGCGAATCGTCGCCCGCATTTAGGTTGAGACAGCAGGCTGTTGCAGTATGCTACCCAAAATGCATCGCTCTCACAAAGTCCAACAAACTTCACCTACCGATTGTTTTGGTCAATACTTTTAGTAACTTTAGTAACATAATCCATCCTAAATTGCTCCTCAACATTGGGACACTGTCTATGTATTAGCTGGGCCCTTAAATCAAGTAGAATTCTGACGCCTCCCTCTGTCATCTTTTTGCAGGTGCAATATCGTAGTCAGTGAAGTGTAATTGAGATGTGATTATTGCTGGTTGAAAACTTAACCCAATACCAGGTCAAAGTGGATTTGAAATATAATTAACTTTGACCATTATTGATAGTCTCAATAGAGACGGACTTAAGTGTGTAAGACAATGCAAACATAGGACATTGATTCCGCACACGACAGTCGTTGTGCCGTTACTAAACATAGGAAATGTGTCTGAAAACAGTGAACTCGATGGGCTTGTAAACCCTCAAGCAGAAAAGACACCAAACTCGATGGGCTTGTAAACACTCAAGCAGAAAGGACACAAAAATGGCCCATGCTCTAACTTGCCTCGTGGGTCAATGAAAGAGGTTTTACAAACTAGACAAATTAGACTTTGCTTCAAACCAATTTAGTTTTGCATATTTAGTTGCATAGCAACTGAACTTGAACTAAATTGAACTGGGGCTTGTACCACGAATAAAGATTTTGCGGTAAGGAGGTAACTTCAGTTTGAACCCTATAGGATTTCTGTTTGAGTTAAACCTGAAGTTACAGGCCCCTCGTCTTATGGATCTGAATCAACTTACAAGGAGTCAATCTGACCCAAGCCTAGCATATTTCATAAGCCATGTTCAACTTTTCACAGACCCAACCAACCCTCTAAGTACAAATTAATCATTCACGAATCCTTTTAGCTAAGTACATTCATTAAGGGGCGGGACTAATAAGGGATCATCTTTATAACAGTCAAGTAAACAGTTCATTGCTGATTCCATCACCATTTCCTTCTATATACCTTAAGGGCAGGCATGTTGGCTTTTTATCTCATGCAACCTGCACGTGTGTCCAGAAAGGCTTCAGAACAGTTTTCTCCAAGTCTGCTTGGAGCTGAGTCTCAACGTGAGTCGCTTTGCATGCAGCCAAAACTGGCAAACAAGCTCACCCGCACTTCTTTCTCAAGTGCGTACTCTGCTGATAGACTGATAGGCCCTACTTTGCTCTGAGCTTTACTTTGATCTTGCAGGAAGATTTGCTGACTGTGAGGCTCAGCAACATATGGGAAAACGTTTTGGCAAACATTTTAGGCAGCTTGTATTCAACGTGCAACAGCAAATTCCCCGATTATGTCCATTATCACAAATATTGATCATATTAATCATAAGGGTAAAATGCTTTAGCAGCCACGATATTATAAAGTATTCGTTTTTTATTTCATTGTAACCAATTGTGATTACTCGTTCACCATTCGACTGGATCTTTGGTTGAGCGTATTTCTTTTATTTGTAACCTGACAGATCAGACTCATACGGAGCCCCTAAAGTCCCAAAAGTTGGATTTTTTTATCTTGTGCGCACAAGTTATTATCTTGTGGGAACAAGATAATTATCTTGAGGGAACAAGTTATTATCTTGTGCGCACAAGATAATTTACTATGAACTCATATGCATCTCTAACGACTTCCGATGTACACAGCCACGATATAATGGAGAGAACTGAGCTAATCAAGTTTTATTTTATGTATTATTATGTATTTATGTATTTATGTATTTATCACGTATTGCATTTTCATTCCAAGATGAAAATAAAACTTGATTAGCTCAGTTCTCTCCATTATATCGCACACACAATCACACACAACACAACACAATTGTTGTGTTATGCATTTATAGTTCTTCCCTTGGCACTTATTGGTTCTCATGATGTATGATTCAGGATCTAAAAAAAACGACTGTGTTCGGGGTCTATCACGTTGCTATACTCAATGACTGAAGCTCTTTGTAAAAGCTCTCTCTTGTAAGTCACTTTGGATAAAAGCGTCTGCTAAATGAATAAATGTAATGTAAAAAGTAAATGTAAATATTGTGGCTGTGTACATCGGAAGTCGTTAGAGATGCATATGAGTTAATAGTAAATTATCTTGTGCGCACAAGATAATAACTTGTTCCCTCAAGATAATTATCTTGTACGCACAAGATAATAACTTGTTCCCTCAAGATATCTTGTTCCCACAAGATTAAAAAAAATCTAACTTTTGGGACTTTAGGGGCTCCGTAGGACTCAGGATTGGAAACAAATGAGTAATTGACCGATTCCTGGGTATGATTCTTTCGCTATTTTTCGCATTATTGAGAACCACCTGCTGACATCCTGAGAAACTTCTACCGCTGGCGATTGAAAGCATCTTAATCAACTCTATCATAGTGTGGGACGGGAATTACTCGCTGATCGCAGGGCACTGCAGCGGGCGATGGTGAAAACCGCCCAACGGATCATAGGGACTACACTTCCTGCTATGGAGGACGTCCATAAAAGTACCTCTCCCATTCTGCCGAGAGTCACTTCCAGATACTACCCTCCAAAAGGCGCTTCATGGTTCTTCAAATCAAAACTAGCAGGTTTGGGAACAGCTTATTCCCCACAGCTTCTTCCCCATAGTCCCCCGCTGACCCCATATACATGTACATAAACACTTCTGTATATTGTCCATACTGCACTTATACAGTATATTTGCACCTTCAAGAACATCTGTATATTTTTGCCCATACTTCATCTGCATATGTATTGCTAATCTGTATATTTGCACCTTCAGTATACAATAGAATATCTGTATATTTTGCCCCGACTTTATCTGCATATTTATTGCTAATTTATATATTCACCTGTTACATTGCTGTAACTTGTACATCACTGCTCAGTAGTCATTTTCTCATGTTTGTTTTCAATCCCTTGTTTTGTGTTTGGTCCCTGCCTCCAGGCCAACCATTGCACAGGACTGCACCTCTCCCTTGTTGTGTCATGTGATAGCCATTCACTGCACTTCAGTGTTTATATCTGTCCACTGCCCTTCAGTGTTTATATCTGTCTGCTCCGCTAAAGGCTCCCCAAGTGCCTAAGGTTCAGGTTTCAAAGCTGCTTTAGGACTGGAAGGACTGACTACATATTTTGTTCTAGAGAGAACAGATTCAAAATCTTTCTCCACACATTATTTAACCAGAGCCTAAAGTTACATTTGTATCACCTTGCCTGTTCTGCCAGTATAAGTTGTGGGTCCAGGTAGGGGTCAAGGCGTCATGGATTCTTTGACTAATCTAGGAAAATAAAAAAGTCGGCATTGGGGGGTGAGGGGGGTGGGGGCGGTGGCGGAAATGTCTGTGTCATGGGGGTTTGTAGTTTTCAGCACACCATGTCACTGTGGAAAAGGATTTGAGAGTGACACAACAGTGTCTATTCCTCTTACACTAATTAGAGTACAACAGTGATTTGAGAACATGTTGAGACACACTACCAAGGAATGTCAGTCCGGTTGGGAATGTCTTAACAACTCACATCTTCTCCCGAACACTGAAAAGGCAATAGATTAGCTGCACTGAATTCCAGCAGCAGAGAGGAAAGATATTTTTGTGAGAAACAAATTAAATCAAATTTTGGAATGAAAAATTGAATTCCAGTTTGTCTTCAAATGTGAGCCTGAGAAACTGGTTGTATACAGTAGCCTCTCCACTGTCAATGTGATTTCCCTTTTGTAAAATAACACTTTCACAGACTAGGGAAATCAGAGTACTAATCAATAATGTTTGTAGACTCAGTATTCCCTTTCTCTCACTCATTCACTATGACTGTTGTGTTTTGAGCTCCTATTTCTCCTATCCTGCTTTTCTCCCCAGTGTTGGTAATGCCAGTAAATACAAACCTAACATGGCCGCTAGCTTTGGCTAATCCATTTAAAGTTGTCTGGTTTGTATAGATTGAGTTACTTACTAAGGCTTTTCTGTCTGCACATCCTCTAAGTCCATGTCACTTAGTTTAAAGTCGTAATTAATTTGAAACTTTAATGAATTCTTCATTAATTAAATACTAAAATGTCCTGAACAAACAGATAATTAAAATTACCAGCCATGACCATGTTAATTATAACGTCTGTACTCTTTGGAGACTTTTCACTCGCCCATGATCATATGAACTGACCCCTTCACCATGACCTGACTGTAATTCCCCAGAGCACATTGAGTTGTTGAGTATATGTTGGAACTACAGTGGGTATAGAAAAGAATCACCCCCCTTTAAAATAATCACATTTTGTTGCTTTGCAGCCTGAATTGAAGACAGATAAAAAGATTTTTGTTTTATTCAGCTCTATTTACAACTAATAATACCCAAGTGAAAGATATAATACCGACTTGTCAGGAAATAAAATAAAAAACAGAAATCACTGAGTTGGAAAAAGGATCACCCCCCTCCTAAAAATGACTTGTAAATCCAACCAGGTGTAGTTAAACACCTTCTCAATAGCACACAAAGCCAATTGACTTTCAATTGTGATCAGCTGTGGTCATTTTGATTAGCTCAGCATGAAACAAGCTTTTCCTGAAGCATTTCAGTCCTTGGTAGTGCAACTGAAGAAAACAATCAACTATGGGTGGCAAGGCATTGTCAAAAGATCTCCGGGATAAAGTTGTGGAGAGGCACAAGTCAGGAGATGGATACAAAAACATCTCAAAGGCTTTATCAGTGCCTAGAAGCACAGTGAAGTCTATTATGAAGAAGTGAAAGGTATTTGGTACAACACAGACCCTCCCTGGGTCAGGACGTCGCTCCAAACTGGATGAAAGAGCCAGGAGGAAACTGGTCAGAGAGGCTACCAAGAGGCCTACAGCAACTCTGAAGCAGTTGCAGGAATTCATGACAAAGACTGGGCATTGTGTGCATGTGACAACAATATCACAAATTCTCCACAAATGTGGCTTGTATGGGAGGGTTGCAAGAAAAAAGCCACTCCTCAAGAAAGGCCACATGCAGTCATGACTGAGCTTTGCCAAAACGCACCTTGAAGATTCTAAGGCCACGTGGAAAAAAGTGTTATGGTCAGATGAGACTAAAATTGAATTATTTGGCCTCAACGCCAAACGATATGTCTGCCGAAAATCCAATACAGCTCACCATCCAAATAACACCATCCCTACAGTAAAGCATGGAGGTGGTAATATCATGTTATGGGGTTGTTTCACTGCAGCAGGGACTGGAGCACTTGTCAGGATAGAAGGAAAAATGGATGGGGCAAAATACCGTCAAATTCTTGAGGAAAATCTGCTGCTCTCTGCCAGAAAGTTGTCAATGGGAAGAAGATTTACCTTCCAAAATGACAATGACCCAAAGCACACAGCAAAACTGACCACACAGTGGTTGAAGGACAAAAAGGTGAATGTCCTTGCATGGCCTAGTCAGAGCCCAGACTTAAACCCCATTGAAAATTTGTGGAATGACTTGAAGACAGCAGTCCACAAACGGTCACCATCAAATTTAACTGAACTGGAGCAGTTCTGCTCCAGTGGTCAAATATTGCAACGTCCAGATGTGCAAAGTTAGTAGAGACATATCCCAACAGACTAAAGGCTGTAATTAAAGCCAAAGGTAGCTCAACAAAATACTGAAACAAGGGGGTGATTCTTTTTCCAAGTCAGTGATTATGTTTTTTTTTTTTTTTTTTTTTATAAGTTGGAGTTAAATCTTTCACTTGGATGATATAAGTGACACTGAGTAAATACACTGAATGAAACAAAAACTGTGTCTGTCTTCATATCAGGCTGCAAAGCAACAAAATCTGATTATTTTAAAGGGGGGGGATTCTTTTCTATACCCACTGTATATTCTGTGTATATTCTGAGTATACAATTACAATTATATTCTGTTGTAATAACTGTTTTGCACTTCTGGTTTGATGCTAACTGTATTTCGTTACCCTGTACTTGTACCTGTGTAATGACATTAAAGTTGAATCTAATCTAATCTATATAGTAGCAACACTCACCTGCACTGAGGAGTTTGTGTTGCTAAGCAACTTTCAGAGAGTCTTATTACCATGTTTAAAAGTGACAGAACACATTTTTATTCACAGAAAAAACATACCTAATATCGAATATCCTATCGATGATCGGTATTGCCAGTATTTTCCGCAGGTCATTCAGCTGTGACCTGTCTTCCTGTCTGCAGCCACTAGATGGTAGAAGACGTCCAAAAACCGTGGGAGCTCAACCAGGTTCCCCTGTCTCCATCCAGTATGACAATACAACCTCTGCAGAGGCTTGGAGAACCAGCATGGAAGAATATCAATCAATAACCCTAAGAATATATGGCTGCTTCGGACACAATTCAAGTACGTCAAATAATGCCAGGCAGCTGGCTCCATTCTTATATAATAACTAAGTTTGGCAGATGAGTTACCTTCTGAAACCCCCACCTCACCATTTCAGAGCTAGGTGTTCTTGGTTGCTGTCCATGCAATACACATTTTTAATCATGACAGTTTAAATATATTGAAAAAAAAATATCACACGTAAAGGTGTCTTGGTAATGCTATGTCTTCCACCCAACATGTTTGTCCAATACGTTTGACCTGTCTTTGTCCATCTTTGTGGCAACATTAGTCCCCTCTGGTGTACTTCTGTCAGCGGTGGTGTTGACTTATCACACTGTGCCTGGCTCCGTGCTAGCACACCTGTATGGAACTGGAGCTAGACTGAGGCTGCACGGCAGAATGACAGGAAGAATGTGACAAAAACTAATGTAAAAATAGTCATCATTTGAAAATGGCTGCACAATACAGTTGAAATGGAAATAGAAAGGAGAAAGCAGAGGAGATCCCTGCTGGTTGAATCTGCGCACCGTTCATTAATAAGTCTGGAACCTGTTGGGTGAGGGAGTAGAAGAGGAGGGGAAGAATCACGGAGCAGGGTTTGGTGTATTGAATAAAGGGTAGTGGTAAAATCAGTCAAGAGGGGAGAAACGGGGAAAGGGGTGGAATAGAAGAGGTGGATTGGGGGGGGACGAGTGCGAAGGGGGAGACTGAGGAGGAATAGAGGAGGGGGAGGTGAGGAGGAGGAGAGGGGTGGTGAGGTGAAGTGTGGTGCTCAGGTCGCCTCCTGAGTCGAGATGGTAGAAGGAGGGCTCTTACTCATTACTTAAACCCCAATGCTAGGGAGGATGACTCACATGGCAATCGCATGACGCATGCAGTGCAAACACACAAACTCTCACACACACGTACACACACGGAGAAACTCACACTCTTGTTTTTTCTCTCTTTCGTTCTCCCTCTCTTGCACACACAAACACACACACACACACAAACACACACACACACAGAGACAACTCTGTGCGCCCATGCACAACCACACACATGTTCTTTTCTCTCATGCTAAACAAAGCTGGCTGGCTGTGAATCACAACCCATGGAAACAGATTTGCTTCAATGTGTTCATTGTCTCCTGAGGGGAGCACACAGGGAGCAAGAGAGCAAGGTTTGAATTGAGCCTCAAAACTCACAAACATACAAGGAACGGCAAGGGTTCTGTAAGTGACAGGAGCTGTGCAGCCGTGCACAGCTATCTGGTCCTCTCAGATGTGGGTGTAGGGAGAAGGAGGTGTGGTATCTAAGAGGGGATGGTGGTGGTGGGTGGGGGGGGGCGGGGGTGGGGGGAGTTGGTGTCCAGAGGCTGTTATGTTACTGAGCCTTAATGTGCAGCTTGGTGACCTTGGGAAGTGATGACCTCATCAACATCCCTGCCTGCAAAGCTAATCTGTTATATTCTGAAGGATGCTTGTACATATGGAGCCACCCATGAAGGTGACATTTGTCTGCCGGTGAACATGCAGACACACAAATAATAATACACAAATTCCTGGCTATCCACGCAGAAAACATGGAAATGCATGCAGCATCACATCAAGTCTATCGGTGTGCCCAAATTCAATCCACAGATTCTCATCCAGTCATTTTACCTGTGCCAGGTGTATTTGCCCTGTACTCTATAGACAGTCAAAGAGTGGTTGTGCATCACAAACTCTGATAAATCCACCTCTTGTGTTGGTTGGTGTAGGCTTTGTACATGCTTGATGCTAAATTTGCCCAGAGTTGTTCCAACGGATTGATTTATTGGTAAACGAGTAAATGTAAACAAAGTCATCCTCAGTCTAATTACCTATATTTACCTCACACACGTCCCCCTATCCCCTTCTACATGTTTGATGTTGCTCTCTTAAATGCACATGCACCTACTAACACACGCGCGCAGAGGTATGAATAATGGTCTTAAGATGCATTTCCACCTGAACCAAACTGTTTTCTTTACTTCGTGTCTACTTCTACTATGAAGATGATCCACATTAGATAACTTAACACTAATTTCTCAAACCTATACATTTTCAAAAGCACTCATGAATTCTGAAATAATTCGTAATTTCTAATTTCCTCTATAAGAAAGGAGAATAGCACGGTGAAAGTGCACCCCACATGTTGTGCTGCGAGACAGCCAGTGTGTTCAGTTCGACTCTGTTTCCCTCAAACTCCGAGGAAAGCATGAGTGGACGGTTTCAAGTTCCCCTTTCGCTGAATTGATTCTACTATGGGTCCGCTAGAAACTCGACTGCAGAGCACAGGGGTTGACTAGTATAATGTTCTATATATTTGAGCTCTTTAAGCAAACATATTCTCAGAATGCATAGCATTTAGGATTTTTACAAACGAACTGTTGCACTTTTCATTTATTTAAGCAAGTAAATAGGGGAAATGTGTTTGTGTACACGACGCTTCAGTGAAGACTGTAACCCCTGTACCTAAAGATGGTATATTCCACAATTTATTCCAGGGAAAGACTGACAGTTTTTTGGGTCATGAAGCAGCTGTTCAAGTCACCGTCTTACCCTCCCTCCGCAAGAATAAGGAATTAGTACATTTCAAATTAGATAACGAAAACGTTGGTGTGGGGAGAGAAAAGTACTGCCAGAACGTTTGACTGCTCAAAAAATAGGAGATTGACATCAAGTATTTAGAAATCAATGTTATGTATTTGTTTGTAGTTTTTTTTTTTGAACATTAATTTATCTGTATGTACATACTTCTAAAACACATTACATATATTAAATAATGATTTACACTGCAATTCCAAATATTTATTCGAAGATTATCAGTAGGTGATATTAACAGACTAAATAATATATACAGAACAATTTCCATGTACACAATGTAGATATTCCACATTAAGAAAACAAATACATTGTTAGTTTGTTAATTGGTAGTCGTTGTTGGGGTTTCATAGTTTTGTAAAGTCATCACCTGCAGAAAGTTAGAGTCCTTCCATTGGAAAACATGGTTTACTGTACTTCAGGCTGTAAGGCTGACCATGGAAAGGGCCTACTACTGACTTTGGTATGTTGGTTTTATGCCTGCAGAGGTCATCTGGTCTTCATACTGCTTGATGACATGTCAAACACTGGCATGCAGATTACGTGTGTGTGTGTGTGGTGTTCACTTGTAGTCTGTCACCAAAGTATTAGCCAAAGGATTATGAGACGATAGTAAAGTCAGTCTCTCTCTATGTCTTTGTCTTTATCTCTCTCTCACTATCTCTCACTATCTCCCCCTCTACCCCTCTCTCTTTTCGGTGCACATGTTTACGTGTGCATGTGTGTGACCGTCGCGTATGCACGGATGTCATTGGATACAGTGTGTTCAGCCTGCGCCCATTCAGTGTGTTGTTGCGCATGTAAATGCACGAGTGTGTATTTGCCTGCGCATGCCTACGTGTGCATTTGAGATGTGTGCGCTAGTGTGTTGGTGACTGTGTGGACCTGTGTGTTCCCCTTGCGCGTGCGTGTGTGTGTACGTGTGTGTATTTTCACGGCCTGGGTCAAGCCCCTTAGAACCAGCAGCATAGCCCCTCTCCTCTTAAGTGGATTAGAACTACAGTAAAATCCGCTAGGCCAGCAGGCTTGGATGAGAATGGGTGCAGTTTAGATGAGGACTTAGACCTGATTATCTCTCTTGCTGCCTTCATTGTTGTTGTTTATTTTGCTACAGTGTGAGGAAATACTTGATATGAAGGGGGCCCTGCTCTGGAGGTTGCTTTGGGAAAATGATTACCAATGATGAACCGTTGGTGTGTCGTTTAACAGTACAGACACGTTATTCTAAGAGGCAGAATAATATGATTGTGGAATGTATTATTATAAATTGTTTATTTGTACATGTATGTACCAGTGTTGACAAACATTGATAAACACTGTAGGTTCTTTTTGTGTTTTCGTCAGGTTTGAAACCAAACAAGCTTATGTGATCCTGATCAACAACAATGGTTTATAGCTGATATTAGAGGTTCAAGTGAAGTGGCAATACTGTTGTTGAGGTTACAGTTCTGTCGCGGCTTAACTTCTTTCTCATTTCGTGACCCTTTGTAGGCTTGATAACCTTTATAATCATCTCAGGATTGAATGGCTTTGAACCGATACACCCGTTGAACTGTTTCATGTTTTCATTGACATGCAAAGACCGATCGCTAGCCACTGAGTTCTGGTTGTTGAAGTGTTTTGTCTCATCATTGTTATTCTGTGTTCTTCTCTTTTTTTATAAGTCAAAGTGAAAAGAAATGTGGAGAGGCAGAATGGGAATGTTTGCACTTTTATGTGTGTGAGGAAGATACAGCAGATCCACTCTTTCCTCTGCACACTTTAGAATGGCTCTCGTTAAGATTTCCTGTGCATTAACATCCAACTGGTGTGCATTCATTCATGTACTTTAATGTGTGCATGCGCGTGCGAGGGAGCGTGTGCGCAGGTTGCGCTCCCACCAACCTCTAATGGGGATCATGTGTGGAGTCAGCAGCTCAGAGACAAAAAAAAAAAGACCACCCCACCCCCCCTGCCCACCACCACACACACACACACACACTCCTACCACACTGCATCACCTTTCACTCGATAGAAACAGACACACCATCAAGCCTTCATACCGCCATGCCATGTTGTGAACACAAATCCCCACACCAACACATACGCTGCACCAGTCAGTGTGTTGAGAGCTTTTTTTCTTAGAGAGCTGAAGCACCAGTTTGCTGGTGTGTGTCCTTGTGTGTGTGTGTCTGTGTGTTTATACCTAGTCTGCAGGAGGATGGGGAGGGCTGGGGGGTGGGGGAAGGTAGACCAGAAACGGTAGAAGACGGGGGTAGAGAAAGCAAGGGGGAAGATATGGTGAAGTAAGGAGGAGGGAAGGGAAGAGAAGGCCGAGGGGGAGGGAAAGGGGAGAGGGGCAGGGAGGAGCGGTGTGTCGAGGGGGGGCGGAAGAAAAGTGGAGAGTAGAGGAGAGAAAGAAGGAAAGAGCAAAAAGGAAGAGGGTGAAGAGAGATCAAGAAGGAGGGTGTGTGTGTCTGAGAGAAAAAGAGGGAGTGCAAGAGAGAGAGAGCGAGAGAGAGAGAGAAGGTTGAGGGGCCCAATGAAGGGGGAAAGAGGCCCTGTAGTTTTGGCTGAGGGGGCGAGACTCTTAACAACACACATCAGAATCTCCTGACAAACTATTGCATCCAGGCCAGAGCAATGGAGAAGGATAGGATAAACCACGGTCTCCAGACCTGAGCAATGGAGTGGTAGTGGTGTTGTTTGTGGCCCTCAGGCATCACTGGGTTCCTGCGCGTTGTCCTCCAGTGTAGCTCCAGTCCTGCCTCTTTACATGTATCAAGTCATGGGATGGATGTATATTAAATAAAATAGCTGCTAGCTATCTTCAGTTGTTGATCTCACTTTAAATGACTCCATGGTTTCTTGTGAGAGAGAACATTATATCCTACAATTCCTTGAGTTGGACAACAGGAAAATACCACTGTTGGATTCTAGAATCAGAAGTGAGAACCCTCAAGTTTGGTGACTGGCGACAACATCGATGGGAAATCCAAAAAAGGTTCCAGGGTACGAGGGAACCACATCTGCATGCTGTCTGTGGAGAAACATCACACAGTTTGCATTTCTTGATGAGGAAAAAAAACCTAGAAACTTTTTTTTTGGGGGGGGGGGGGGGGGGGGGGGGGGTGAACACACAATCTGGCTTCAATTTGACACCCAGGCAACGTGGTCTTTAAGCTGGCTCACAGGTTAAACGTATATGCAAGACTTTGTATAAAGCTTACAATTACTCATGCAAAGTATTTGGTGTAATTTACTGATATAGAATCTATATTTGAACTTTAAGTAAGGTATGTTCCATAAATTAGATTGGTTTCCTGATATATCATCCTGTGAAGAAACAGTCATATAAAACAGTCACAATCTGGCGCAAACTGAATCAATGGCATGTTTGTTTACTTGACTTCAGCAAAGCTTCCACTGAAAATATGACACTTATAGATTAACTATAGATTTAGTGTTAATGCTTAGGCTTGTACATGTTTGCTTATACAATGATTGGTGTGTCTGTGTGTGTGTTTCTGACAGAAAGGCCACCTCCCTTCTAACTCCAAGGCTTCTAGGTTTGATGTGAGGTCCAGAATTCTGTTCCGTCAGAAATAGGCCAGGTTAGGTCAGAGAATGTTTCATAAGCTTAGCCTGACCTCTTTACACGTACACACACACTCGCACAAACACACGCCTACACACGCAGCGCGCGCACATGCACACATTGTCTCTCGCTGTCTGTCTCTCTCGTTCTCTGCCCCCTCTACTCTGCCCTCTCTGTATCATGCCCCACACGCTCTCCCCCAGTATTCTCGCCCTACATTTAATCTCTCAGAATACTGGTCGCCTTTTTCTCTCCCAGCCCTAAGCTTCCGTCTCGATTGCACCAGCCCCCCCCCCCACGTCTGTCTCTTTCTTCTGTGAGATTGACTTTGCCTCAAATACAATCTGCTCCCCGTACCTCTAAGCGAAGGGCACACCTATTGGCTTGCACAGCATCAAGGATTTACCAAGACGTCCAACTTTATAAACATAGTTCACATAGTCATCAGCTTTGCTGAGGAGTCCAATCTCTGTGTGTTTCTCCCTCCACAGGGCTAAAGAATGGCACATGCAGACAACACAGTGTTCGGCGTAGGGAGAGACGGACCCAGGAGAGGTGGGTAGAGCGAAGAGGCAGAGAGAGGGGAGGAAGAGGTAGCTGGGGTGGGGGGAGGGGGGTGGCGGAGGGGAGGGGGAGAGGAACGGCACGGAGGCAGAGCGAGGCATCACCATACAGAGGCGGTCTGTGGTTGTCGGGCAGAGAGAAAATAGGGGCGCAGGAAAACAAGGAGCGCGATGGCTCGAAAGATTACATTCCTGCCGAAATGGGGAAGTAGGCTCAGAAGGAGCAGGAAGAACAGAGATGGGAGAGATGACCGCAGGGGCTGCAGGAGAGGACCTGAAGTGGATGTGGGTCTCCATGAGAGTCCCCTCCATAAATAGAGCTGGAGTACAGAGCACGTTGCTTGTGCTTTACAAAATGCAACGTCCAGGAGTCTGACTGTTTTAACTATACTGTAGTGATAAACAGAAAGACCATAAAAATGGCCTATGAGATTTGATCTTTAAGTGGATTGGTGACTACCTTGGGACAGTATGCTTGCTTTCCCCAGGAGCGATCCATATACTGTAGCGGGATTGCTTATAGAAAGAGAAGGAGGGAAACAGGGATAGATCTTGGGGATCGGGCTAGGTTTCCATACGAACTGCAGTGAATACTGATATAGAACCCCAACAAATACACTGATTGGCATGGCAGATGATTCCATTCAATTAGCAATAAAAATGTAAATAGTACGTTTGGAGCACGAGTGATCGTGAGTGATGAAAAATACATGTTTGGAATGTTTGAATACAACCCGTTTTGAGATGTTGTTTATGTATATATTTGCGTGCATGTGCGTGCATGTGTGTGCTCTCTAGTAGGATAGGGGCTTGATCATGATGTTTGTTAGGGTAATTATAGCTTGGCTATGCAAATCAGTCCATCAGAGAAGAGAGACACACCCACTTCTTTTTCACTTCTAATTAACCTAACTCCTCCCCTGGATTTCAGACGTAATCACACCCCCCACCTTAACATACACTGTACACACACTACAAACCCCCCCGATGAGCTTGGATGATGATTGGGCAGTGCATGTCCCTTCCTTCCTCCCCCTCCCACCAGCCCCTGCAGGTGATATCTGTATGCAGGAGACTGGCCTCCGGGCTAACTAGATGGTGGAGCCTTAGTGAGCAGCATCTATCATCTCTGTGATGCATGTCCGTTCTAAGAGGCTCTGTAACACAGAGAACAAAATGACCCATGATATATGAGCGAGAGCGAGAGAGAGAGAGAGAGAGAGAGACGCAAAGATTCAAGAAGGAGAAAGAGAGACTATTTGGTAAAAGATGTGGCAATTTAGAGGCAAGCTAGAGGAGGAGGATACATGGGATGGAATCAATAGACACCAGACATGTACATGTGGACTACTAGTGAACGGTTCCATATATTTTAACAGCCTTATCTGCTTTTGATAAGGCCCAAAATCCCCCCCCCCCCCCCCCCCCCCCGCCACCCAACCCCTCCTGGTCGGAGCCTGGTTTGTGTGCATGTATGTGTGATTGTTCTCTGCAGAGGACTAAGCGGTGTGCCTCGGAGGTCTCGGGGGTTCAGGGATCAATACTGCTGCTATGATGAGACGATGATAGAGACTGTGGTTCAGAGCTTAATAGATACCCTTCTCTCTCTCTTACTTCTTCTCTTGCTTTCCATCCACCCCTCTCTTTCTGTATGTGTGGCAGTGGATCTCGTGGGTGAGACCTCCACTGCAGACGCGAGAGGAGGAGTGCAGACAGACCTAGCCCTGTGCAATGTCTTTTTTTTCAATCTAGTACCCCCCCCACACACACACCCACCCACACACAACACCGAGGGGTGTATGGTTCCTTGGTTTCTTGTCCCCTTTCTTCGATATCTTGGAGGTCCGAGAGTCCGTGCATAACGGAGTCCATGTTTGAAGTGGAACGGTGACGGCGGCGCACGTAAAGACACACCAGCGCACACGATCGGTCAGCTGTGCCCTTCCCACAGCCCGGCAGCAGACAAACATAACATGCTGCCTTCTCTTCACACGCGCACACATACAGGGGCGTGTGCGCACACACACACACACAAACTCCCTGCCACTGTCCCTGCACAGCACACACACGCCACACACACACCATACTCTTAAAGGAACATGGCATGCACACGCAGATCACGTCGGTACAGACGTGTAGCAATGACAGTCATGCGGTTAAACTGTAAAATTATACCCAACTCAGTTTAATATCGTTAAAAAATATATATAATCTTGCGAGATTAGACTACACCGGAACAGACTACACACCATACCAGAAACTGTACCGCACTGGAAAGCGTACTTGGATTAAGATAAACTATGTAATTGCTTAATGTCAAACCATCATATGTGACACTGTTTGTGGCTATTTGAGTATGTCTGAAAACCCCCACTCACACTGTGGTGAAAGTAGCAAGCAGTCATTCCTGAGAAGAAGAAGAAAAAAAAAGGGGGGGGGGGGGAACCATACCAGAACCAATGTTAAAATGTTACATGCACTCTTTTGGCAAACCTGATTGAATCACATTTCATAGAAGGCTATTTACAACGTCAGTTTCATCAATCTGATATGACTTACAGCATTTGACCACTATAAATGGCTGATACTAATACCAGTGTAGTCTTACTGCATAGAGCGTTCACATGTGGCTGCTGGGCCTTCCTCTGGACTCCGGCAGCCCCTAACACGGGACTACTGCGCCTTTAAGAAGCCCCCACCCTTTCACAACAGGGGGAGGGGGAGCAGAATCCAGGAACAGCGATTGAAAAAAAAAAAGAGAAAAAAAAGATCCACCAGTGGACGGTTTCAAGTACCCCCTCGGCTGAAACGCTGCCTGATTTGTGGGCAATGTTGGTGGATGTAGAAGAAAAAAAAGGAAACCGGAGCAAAGAACACTAACTGGGTAGCTATGGAGATAGTAGGTTTTCCTTGTAGCTTTCTTTGACAGGTGTCGGACTGGGGGGATAAAAACTAAAGTAAACGAAACAGCCTGCAGTTATGTACGCCAAGGGGAAAGGAGCAGTGGTCCCTTCCGATAGCCAAGCCAGGGAGAAGTAAGTAAAAATATTGCACTGTCACAACACCAAAGACCAGGTTAGCCTGTTTAATCTCACTGAGTTTAGCTAGGCTAGCTAGGCTAGCTAACTGGGGTTAAGATACGTCAACACTTGCTCTTCTCTCTCTAAAAGTCTTGATATGTTATGATCCGCTTTCCTATTAGCGTTATGATGATCGTTTGATCAAAGTTGACTTCAGATCGTCCAGCATCCTGCAATAGGGAACAGTTGCTAGGGGGACGAACACCCCCCAAGCTACATAGCTAGTTGTACCCCAGTTGTTTCATCTGCTTCTACTACAATAAACCACCGTTGATTCCCAATGTAGATCGTGTTTTAGTTTTAGTCGCAAGTCTGCGTTGCATTTACCTTTGCATAAGGGGTTTTACTCGATGTGCTTTGGTGGGGATCCGGATCTCTCATCGTACCTATCCGATTGTTGGGAACAATGCAAGAGGCTTGATGCCTTGGTGGGAAGGAGTTGGAAAACGTGTGATCGACCGATCTTCTCCCCGGCAAGTTGCAGGTGCAGACAAGACCCCAAACTTTTGGGCAGTTACAAAGTATCAAATACCCCATAACTACAGACACTCCCCCTAAAAAACGAACTTATGTTTCGTTATATTGTGTGTTCGATCGCGCACCATGCTAACCAGCCAGCTAGCCCAGCGAGATCTGGGTACTTTGGTCCAGAGTTTTTCGGTACTGTTCGTCCCCGTGTCGGACTTTTAAAGATATACACACAACATTTCTGAGCAAGACGTTTTATTTTATTTATTATTATTGTTTGCCAACGGTCATTTTTCGGTCGTTTTGCCTGGTGGTGGGTTTATACAGCAGCAGCAGCCCACCTCTCCCTTTGTCTACCGACCAGCCACCGATGCCTGTTGTTCAAGTAGCCGCACTTTAACTTCTTTTGTTATCAACTGTGAAGCATAACAAGGATTAGTTTGTTTCCCTCTCGCCTCAACCCAGTTTCTACTTCACATTTCGCGAAGTATTTCGAGGAAAAGTTTCGCTTCACTTCACCCACCTTTCGTAGAAACACACGATGATGCCTAGTCGTCTCATACGTTGGGAGAAGAGCCGATCCGAAGTCTTTGATTTCAATACATTTACGTGTATTCGTTTAGCAGATGCTTTTATCCAAAGCGACTTCCAAGAGAGAGCTTTACAAAAGAGCATCGGTCACTGAGCATAGCAACGTGATAGACCCCGAATATAGAAGGCTTATAGATTATGAACATACATCCAGAGAACCAATAATTGGTTCCTTGGTCCTCCTTGGTTTTTGAATGAACCCTACATGAAAGGGAGTCAGTGTGCTGATGAATGTGCAGGCTATGCTTGGTGACCGTGGTCCGAGGTGAACGAGTGAAGAGCACGTCGGAGCGAGGGATGGACCTCTGACTGAAACAGAGAGCCGCTCTGTCTCAACATTATGACTGAAGTTGCTGATCTGAACAGCTGATGGGCTCGCAAGCCAGGCACCAGCCTCCTGAACCTTTCAACCATGGCTCATTAGTTCAAACTCACACTTGTGAAGTCCAAGCCTGCTTCTTTCTCCTTCACTTTCCTTCTGTATCTCCCCGTTCATTTTATCCTCCCTCCAACTCCTTGCTATCTCTTCTGGCCCTAACCCCGTGTCTTCGTTTTTTTCCTTATCTTCTTATCTCATGTCCTCCCATCTCTTCTCTTGACTCTGTTCACATCCCTCCACTTCTCTTGGTCACCATCCATTGCTTTAGTGTTGAATTATTGAGTCCGACTCTAGCAGTCGCTCTCAGCACGGTGCAGCTTCAAGCACAGTGTGTCTGTGTGTGTGTTCTCTTTCTCTGTGTGTGTCTCTCTGCGTGTATGTCTGTGTGTGTGTCTCTATCTCTCTGTGTCTCTGTGTTTCTCTCTCTCTCTCTCTGTGTGTCTCTCTCTCTCTCTGTGTGAAAAGAGGGGTTTTGTCGGCCGCCTCAGGCGGACTGTCAGGTGTGCTGTTCCGTACGTCAGGGCGATTCCTCTCATCTCCCCCTGTGGGGTCCATGGCAGCCTGCAGGTCTGAGCCCTGGGTGTGTGTCTGAGCGCGCTGGCTGTGTCACGGCAGACGCCGTGTGCGTCCCGTCCACGTGCCGTCGCTGTCCCGCTGCCGCCGTGCATGGCTGTAAGCGGTGGTTAGTTCCACTGCAGCAATGGCGTCCGTGTGAGTAATTGGAAGAGGGTAACATTGCGTCTTTAGAGGGAGAGAGAGAGAGGGGGGGGGGGTCAATCTAGCCTTTTTACATGTCGTCCTGTCAGGCTGAAGAGAAAAAGGTTCGGAGACAAGTTTAGGCTAGTCGCCTGCTCGTCTCTCTCCCCCCCCCATCCGTAACACGGGAACACGCCGGTCTAACCCTGGGTGGCTTACACGCTGTCAGACACACGGTAGTAGTTGGACTATCCTCTCTCCTGCTCCTTATCCTCTGCCCCCCTCCCCTCCCACCTTCCTCCTCCTCTCCTACGAGCCTGAAGAGTTTTAATAATGCAGCAGGCCAGGTGCATGCAGCCCCCTTGCAACACGCACACCACACACACATACACACATAAAAATTTCATCAGTGTCCTTGCAAAGGAGGAGGGTTGGTTGGGGGGGTGGGGGTGGGGTGGTCGAATCTGCAGTTTGGATCCTGCAAACCTTCAGGGCATGACCTGATCTGAAGCCCCCGCTCCGTTCACACCCCTCAGTCCAAACAGTCGTTCAGCCGTTCTGGTTAGAAGCCCTCCCCCTTGTGAGGTGCCTGGTATGGGGGGGGGGGGGGGGGGGGGGGGGGGGGGTCTCCTGTAGGTGTCGGGGAGTCAGGTGGCTGAGCGTTTATGGAGTCAGGCTACGTAATCAGAAGGTTGTGGGTTCGAATCTCGACCGTGCACGATGACGTTGTGTAGGCACTTCACCCTACTCGCCTCCGGGGGGGAGCGGTTAGTCGCTCTGGATAACAGCATCTGCTAAATGACTAAATGTAAATAAAATTAATATTAATTTAGGAGACGCTTTTATTCCATAGTGACTTACAGCAAGTACAGGGTCAATCCACATAGCCACAGCCGGGAATCGAACTCACAACCTTCCGATCATGAGGCCAACGCCTTAACCGCTCCCACCTGACTCCCAATGTAAATGTAGGCACGCTGGTTTGTCTTCACATACCTGCGGAGAGACTGACCAGACGCTAAAAAGAGCTTTGTGACCCTACACATTTGGGGGCGCCCTGCAAAGTGGTCCAGTTGCCCCCGGATAGAGCGGTCGTGCTGGAGTTGGCCCGCGGCCCTGAGCCGAGCGATCTCTAGGAGCAGAGCAGGTTCTTCCTCGCGGTCGCCTTTGAAGTTCCACCTGGGAGTCAGGTGGCTCAGCGGATTATGGCGTTGGCCTCATGATCGGAAGGTTGTGAGTTTGATTCCTGGCTGTGGCCATGTGGATTGACCCTGTACTTGCTGCAAGTCACTTTGGATAAAAGCGTCTGCTAAATGAATAATAATAATTAATTATCCCCTCCCAGCGGTTCTGCCACCGACCAGTTGTAGCTCCCCAGTATGTAGGCTGGGTTGTTTGGTTTTGGGAGATGGAGCGCGTCTTATCTTTGTGTCTCCGTGTGAGACAGGATCTGGGGAGCCTGCCTCTGAAGGGAAGTTAGGTTGGGTAATGTCTTGTGTTTAACTGGTCTGAAGTGTTGTGCGCGTGTCTGTCTGTGAGTGTGTATTTGTGAAGGGGCGTGTTGTTTTATCGGCTCTTATCAGGCGATAGACTGCTGGGATAACAGGGAACACCCCTCGACTATTCTTGGTGGGACAACACACTGCGCTCCCACAGCACAACAGAAGATACAGTAAACACAGCACCCACAGCATAGTCTACAGCTGGACAGAGTCTCCACTGCGCTGCTGAGGAGGTTAACTGTGTGAGTGTGTCTTGAACCACGTCCTCATCAAAGCGCTTCGAACTCTTTCATTCAAATCCCATCATTCACTTTTCCTCTTCAGTGACATTAAGTAGCCTACAATGGCTGAATTTGTTTTTTGTGTTTGTGTGTGTCTGTTTGTTTGTGAGTGTGTGTGTGTTAGTGAACGGCCCAGCAGGGCCGCCCAACACTTGTTCATCGATCATTCTAAATGATGACAGAGAACCAGCGTCTCCAACGTCACGTTAGGACTTCACTGAGGACCGTCTTATACGCACCCGCTACTCTGTTCAGGGAGTCTAGCTAGCTGAGCGGGAATCGGGCTAATAATCGGAAGGTTGCCGGTTCGATTCCCGGCCATGCAAATGACGTTGTGTCCTTGGGCAAGGCACTCACCCTACTCTCCTCAGGGGAAGGAATGTCCCTGTACCTGCTGCACGTCGCTCTGGATAAGAGCGTCTGCTAAAATGACTAAAATGTAAAGTTCGTACGCCACCAGCGACTCAAACAAGTGCCCGTCAAGAGATGAGATGAATAAATAAATATTCATTAGCAGACGCTTTTATCCAAAGCGACTTACAGCAAGTACAGGGACATCTCCCCCTGAGGCAAGTAGGGTGAAATGTCTTGCCCAAAGGACACAACATCACGTAGCCCACAGCCGGGTTTCGAACTCACTACCTTCTGATCATGAGGCCAACGCCTTAACCCCCTGAGGACTGCTTTACACTGCGTGCGGGTTATTTACAGTACACAAAGATACGTCTACCATGGTCATCTCCACCAGCTTGTCTGGTTTAAGTTCTTCACCGCAACCGAGTTTCGTTGATGAAGCCGCTGCACGAAGGGGGGGGGAGGGGGAGCTAGCTAGCGGCTAACCTGCTGTGTCTCCTGTGTCTCCAGGTTAGCGCTGTACGTGTACGAGTACCTGCTTCACGTGGGAGCGCAGAAGTCGGCACAGACCTTCCTGTCCGAGGTGAGTCTCCCTTTTTACCCTGGGGGGGAGGAGGGCGAGGGGGGTGGTCAGCAGGAGCTCGGCCCTCCACTGTCTGTCCCCCCCCCCCCCCCCCCCCCCCCCCCCCTCACGCAGCACACACACACACACACACACACACACAAGACGCAGACACAGGTGGACGGACGGGAGGGCAGGGAAGGGAAGAGAGGGAGAGAGGGATCGGCCAGTCCAAGCGCCCTGAGATGCGTATCGGTGCTGCGAGGGGCATTGACAGTACAGAGGCGCACTGATTATGTGTTCTTAACCTCCAGACCCCGCAGACATAATCCTCTCTCTTTCAGCGGCCGCCGGACTCTGCTTCTCTGATACTTTAGCTCTCGCTCTTCTCGTCCTGTTCTGAGAGGGGTTGGGGGGATAGGGGGAATTAAAAGACAGAAGAGCAGCAGGTTGAAAGTATTTGATTTTGGGGTGTGTGATAAGTAATATACCAGTAAAATAATAATAATAGAATCATAAAATCACGTTTTTTATAATACATTTTTTCCAATCT
>CM059324.1:7302062-7549362 GCA_030340685.1 Protosalanx chinensis
AGACTGCCTTCTCACCTTCAAAAGAAGGCTTAAAACTCACTTATTTAGATAATTGAATGGCATTTAGGAATAGTATGGCACTTCACATAATCTAATGTTTAGAACTATTTGTTGGTCCCCATATGGTGACTTGCCAGTGTTGTTGTTGTATCTCTTGCATTATGTTCACAATCGTTGTGTTATGCATTTATAGTTCTTCCCTTGGCACTTACTGGTTCTCATGATGTATGATTCACGATCTAAAAAACCCCACTGTGTTCGGGGTCTATCACGTTGCTATGCTCAATGACTTATGCTCTTTGTAAAAACTCTCTCTTGTAAATTGCTTTGGATAAAAGCGTCTGCTAAATGAATAAATGTAAATGTAAATGTTGTGAAGTTGTGAAAAATTCCAAAATCTAGCGTACACATTTACTCAAATTATAGGTAAGGTTTATAACGTATCAAATACCCCAATGATTTCCCACGTTTGGTCATATTTTTTCTTGTCATTATGTTTGCAGCTTGCATTACATAATGTAGCTTGTGCAAAAACACGCATGCACTTTGCCTCATTTACACAGACGCAGCAGTTCACATTCTTGCAATTTGCGGCTGTGTAGATGACAGAAGCAAAGAGCATGCGCAATGTGCACAAGCTACATTACAAGTGCACAAACCTGCGCCCTTAAAATTACCATTTGAATAACGCGCCACTGACTTTTAACCACCTTTTTCCTGGTCGGTGGTGGATTTTTTTTCTAAAACTGCAAAATAGCACCAGGGAATGTTTGAACAAAAACACGCCTCCTTTTCCCCCCAACCGCCCCCTGGAGCGCAAGTTGATTCCCTAATTTACCGATGTGCGTCTGTGGACAGAAAAATCTGCTTTGCGTCAGGTGCACAATAGGAATGATACATGCGTGTACGAAGTAAATTGCACTGGGTGCAAGATAGGGCTCACAAACACATACACACACACCAACACATAAATACACATACATACACACATACATACACACACACACCACTACAAAACACCCACCCAAACAGATCTTGCCTATCTTAAGTATATACTTTTGAGCAATTAGTTGTCCTCACATCTTCAGACTAGTGGCTAACTTTAGTTGGGTGTTGAGGGGGGCGGAGGGGGCGGGGGGCGGAATTCCTTCCCGCAGTACACTGCACCAACACACACAATCACACACACACACACACACACAAGCTTACAGATATGCAACACTCTTTAAACCTCCCCACCCCTCTGCTCAGGACAGCCGGTGTGGTCTCTTTGGTGTGTGTGTGCGCGCATTTGAGTGTGTGTCCTGATCCCGGCATGGCTCATGTTTCCTGGACCTGACTGTCAGTGCGGAGCTTGGAGCGACAGGCACCGGTGAGACGCTCAGGGTTCTTCCAGAGAAGCGAGGGGCTCCACGAAAGGGTTATAGCCCAGAGAGAGACGCTTGGCTGGGCCTCGTGACCATGGTTCTTCCCTCCCGTCTGAGCGCAAGCACGGAGAACACACGGACTATCTCTTTACACAGATACACGGCTGGATATCTGCAATGAACTCAGCCTTGAGAGACAAGAGAACGGAAGGAGTTAGAGCGGTGGAGTGTGTGTAGAGAGAGAGTTTGAGAGTGCTTGAGTGTGTAGGGAGAGGAACAAACAGACTAACCTGTTCTCAAGTATTTGACTGTGTGTGTGAAGAGAGAGAGAGAGCGACCGAGACTGAGAGAGAAGAAAAGGATATTATTATCAGGAAGACTTTGAAGACTGGATATAACCAGGCAGCGTTGGCCAGTGGTGGGGGTCTGGTGGAGCTTTTCCACTCTGGCCTTGTCGTCAACCAGCTAGCCAGCCAGCCAGTAAACTAGACGGACTGCCAGCCGGCCAGCCAGGCCAGTGGAGCATCGGCCTAGGGCTGTGACTGCCACCCTGTCAGTAGCTTTGTCAGTTGTGCCTTCCCTGGCTCTGTCTGGAGGGGGGGTATGTCTGTCAGCCCCCCCAATGATGATAAAGGAGTCCAGCTTGAGGGAGGACCCTGACCTGAGGGGGGAGCTGGCCTTCCTAGCTCGGGGCTGTGACTTTGTGCTGCCCTCACGCTTTAAGAAGAGGCTCAAGTTTTTTCAGCAGCAGCAGCAGCAGCAGCAGGTCAGTCAGTGGAACCAAGGCAAGATTCTGAAAACAAACACACACACACACACACACACACACAGGACACCTACATGCACACACTCGCATTCACAGATATGCACTGACACTAGGAACCCATGCACGCATATCCCTGAATGCACACACATTCACACACACAAACACACACACGCACACACACACACGCACACACACATACGGACACACACACACACCATAAACACGTAAATTGCACATAGAAACGTAGACACAGAGACAGTGCACATATACAGTCCACACCTAGACACACAAACACACACATGCTCTGGAAGACAGACTATTCTGAGACAGATACCAGAGGGTTATTAATAGGGCAAAAGGGGTTCAGGAATAGAGTGATAGAATGAATGCTGTGGAGAGGGGAGAGGGAGGAGGGGAGGGTCTGGGTTGGTGGACGGGTGGGTGGTTTCAGCTGTCCTTCTCATTGCACACTGTTTGGTGTTGACTCTAGGAGGAGGCGAACACACACACACACACACACATCCACCAGCCGACGCACCCTCACACACCTTCATGTATGCTTTGATGCTGAGGTGAAGCCTGGTGATGTGCTGGGAAGTTCTGAGAGCCAGGATCTGGTTTCCAAAGTCACACACAGTTCTACGTGAACTCACGTCCTTTGTGTTATCTGAAAGTTCCAACGCCGTGTTGCATCAGCTAACGGTCCGTTGACAAGCTAGGATGATTAAATGACCGGGGACACACAGCCTAGTTCAGGCAACAAATGATCCATCCAGATTTACACCCTTTTTGTGTTTGTATTTATTGTATTTAAAATACATGTAAATAAAATAATTCTGCTTTAGAATGAATTTGATAGTATGAGAGGAAGAGGAAAGCTGGAGAGAGAGGAAAGATGAGATGCAGCAAGTGGTCCAGGCTGACGTCAACAAGCAAAATCTGTGAGAATTGTGTAGTAGGAATTCTGAAGTGGGGGGGGGGGGGGGGATTATATGAAAGCCGCTGACCACATGTCAGTCTCCATGTTCTGTGAGGGGGCGGGTCTCCTGCTGCTCATCTGTGGGTGTGGCCTGGAATCACCAGGTTGTTAACAGTGATGGGGTTGTTACCAGTGATGGGGCTGTTACTAGTCTTGGGGTTGTTAGTAGTGATGGGGTTGTTAGTAGTGATGGGGTTGTTACTAGTGATGGGGTTGTTAGTAGTGATAGGGTTGTTACTAGTGATGGGGTTGTCAGTAGTGATGGAGTTGTTACTAGTGATGGGATTGTTACTTGTGATGGGGTTGTTACTAGCGATGGGGTTGTTACTAGTGATGGTGTTGTTACTATTGATGGGGTTGTTACTAGTGATGGGGTTGCTACTATTGATGGGGTTGTTAGTAGTGATGGGGTTGTCAGTAGTGATGGGGTTGTCAGTAGTGATGGGGTTGTTACTAGTGATGGGGTTGTCAGTAGTGATGGGGTTGTTACTAGTGATGGGGTTGTTACTAGTGATGGGGTTGTCAGTAGTGATGGGGTTGTCAGTAGTGATGGGGTTGTCAGTAGTAATGGGGTTGTCAGTAGTGATGGGGTTGTCAGTAGTAATGGGGTTGTCAGTAGTGATGGGGTTGTCAGTAGTGATGGGGTTGTCAGTAGTAATGGGGTTGTCAGTAGTGATGGGGTTGTCAGTAGTAATGGGGTTGTCAGTAGTGATGGGGTTGTCAGTAGTGATGGGGTTGTCAGTAGTGATGGGGTTGTTAGTTGTGTTCTGCAGCTCCAGAGGAGATGCTGACCAGTGGGTTCCTCTGAGAGATCTGATTGGTCATGCAGCTGTCAACATGAAGCAGGAAGTAGGGCTGCAGCTGAGGAAAGGCACCACCACCATTCTTACTCGTCCTCTGTCTCTCCTCCTCCCAGATCCAGTGTAAGACAGAGAAGAAACCGGGCACCCCTCCACCAGCCCCCACCCCACCTCCCTCCACCATAGTCCCCCGCTCCCCCAGCCCCCCCACTGCCCCGGTGGTGGTGACCCCCCCGCCTTCCTCCGTCAACATTCCGAGGTTCTACTATCCCCGGGGGCTGCCTGGCCCTGCCCCCAACCATGATGTGGCCATAGCGTCCATCGAGGCGGCCTTCAGCGAGTTTGAGGAAGAGAAAGCTGACATCTATGAGATGGGCAAGATTGCCAAGGTGGGAAATGCTTTGTGTTACATCACACATACATACACACAACCCACATTTATGCAGAATGCACAAACACGTAAACACTCACACAGACAGATGCATAGAGTGCACACTCACATGCATAGTTTGCATAGATATTACGTTTAAAATATATATTTTTCTGTATATTGTTGGAAGAATGGTAGCTCTGATCAGATTTCAGGTTTAGATAGTCTGTTATAATTTTAGAGCAGCACCACAGGACTTCCTTTTCTCCTATTCTTGTACGTGTTACAAATGGCAAAAAACGCAAACTACAGGACACACATATGCACACACATTTCCATACCTACAGTACCTCTGTTCATGCGCATGGAGTTGAAAAAATACACACTAACTGTATGGACCAGGTGTGTGTCGTCTGTTCTGAGGGGGGGGGGGCTTCTTTGTGGACCAGAGGTGTGCCTCTACCTCGGTGAGAGTGTTTATGTCAGGGTGTATGTGTTTCTGCTCAGGCATGCGGGTGCCCTCTCTACTGGAAGGCCCCCATGTTTAACGGTGCCGGCGGAGAGAGGACAGGGTTTGTGTCGGTCCACTCCTTCATCGCCACCTGGAGAAAGTAAGGCTCTCTTCACCCTCACCTCACCCTCACCTCGCCAAGCCATTTCAATTACGTCATTCTGAACATGTTGACAGGAGAAAACCAAATATGGACTTGCAATTCACTATGTTGAAAATAAATCCTAAACAAACCTACAATATAAAAATAATATTTAACGGCACAGCACAGTGAGGTAAGGGGTAGAAATATAAACATATACCGGTACATACAGTGAGGTCAATAAGTATTTGATCGCCCTGCGATTTTGCAAGTTCTCTCACTTAGAAAACATGCAGGGGTATAAAACATAAACAACATATCACATTGTACGATTTTAATTTTAAAATGTATTTGTATATTACTGTGTCAAATAAGTATTTGATCACTTGCTTATCAGACAGATTTCTGACCCGCAAAGACCTGCTGTTCTGCTTTTAAATAGTCCAACTCTACTCTGCTCATGATTCAAAATTTGTAGCACCTGTTTGAGGTCGTTAGCTTTCAAAAAGGCACCTGTGCACACCACAATCACTCAAAAGTCGAACTACTAACATGGGCAAAACCAAAGAGCTGTCAAAAGACTCAAGAGACAAATTTGTGGACCTTCACAAAGCTGGAAAGGGCTACAGGGCAATTGCCAAGCAGCTTAGTGAGAAAAGAACAACTGTTGTTAGAAAATGGAAGAGGCTAATGATGACTGTCAGTGTCCCTCAGACTGGGGCCCCATGCAAGATCTCACCTTGTGGGGTATCAATGATCAGAATCAGAATCAGAATGGGGGTTTATTCGCTATGCAAGGGTTAACAAACATAGAATTCACTTTGGCAGGAATGAGCAAACACAGAACATATATGTGGCATACTAATAAAATAAAAATACAAATGAATACAATGTAAAAAACACTACAGATATGATACATATAAACAAATAGTGCAAATGATACAAATAATACAAATGATGCAGTAGTACAAATGATACAGGTAACATGGAAGTACAAATAACATAGGTACAGACTGGAATGGGTATATATAGTACGTGGGGGGGAGGGGGGTATATTCACAGTAGTGTAAACAGTGGTGCAAAATTCACAGTAGTAAGTTTTTTTAAGTAGTAAGTTTAAAGTGTTTAAAATGTTGTGTGCTAAAGTGGCAGAGTGCAGTGGGATTCTGGAGGGGGGGTGTGGGGTGTTGGTGGATGTCTCAAACTGAGTCCTTGGCCCTGTTGAAGAGGGCAATAGCAGAGGGGTAGAAGCTATTCTTGTGGCGAGAGGTTTTGGTCCTGATGGACCGCAGCCTCCTGCCAGAGGGGAGCAGCTGAAGCACAGAATGTCCAGGGTGGGAGGAGTCGGCCGCAATCTTCCTCACCCGTTTTAGAGACCTTGCCGTGTGCAGGTCCTCAAGGGATGGCAGGTTGCAGCCTATCACCTTCTCAGCAGCACGTATGATACGCTGCAGTCTGCTCTTGTCCTTGGCAGTGGCAGCAGCGTACCAGACGGTGATGGAGGAGGTGAGGATGGACTCGATGATGGCAGTGTAGAATTGCACCATCATTGTCTTTGGCAGGCTGAATTTCTTCAGTTGCCGCAGGAAGTACATCCTCTGCTGGGCTTTCTTTGTGAGTGAGCTGATGTTCAGCTCCCACTTAAGGTCCTGGGAGAGGGTGGTTCCCAGGAAGCGAAGGGACTCCACACTGTTTACATGGGGGTCGCGCAGTGTGATGGGGGGGAGTGGGGCTGGGTTCTTCCTAAAGTCCACAACCATCTCCCGTTGAGCTCCAGGTTGTTCTGGCTACACCAAGTCACTTCCCACCTGAAGTCAGACTCGTCCCCATCAGAAATGAGCCCGATCAGGGTGGTATCGTCCGCAAACTTCAGGAGCTTGACAGATGGATGACTGGAGGTGCAGCTGTTTGTGTACAGGGAGAAGAGCAGGGGTGAAAGGACGCAGCCTTGAGGGGATCCGGTGCTGATAGACCGGGAGTCAGAGACTTGCGTTCCCATCTTAACGCGCTGCTTCCTGTCAGACAGGAAGTTTGTGATCCCCTGCAGGTGGGGTCGGGCACGTTCAGCTGGGAGAGCTTGTCCTGAAGCAGAGCCGGGATGATGGTATTGAAGGCAGAGCTGAAGTCCACAAACAGGATCCTGGCATAGGTGTTTGGAGAGTCCAGATGCTGGAGGGTGAAGTGGAGGGCCATGTTGACTGCGTCGTCCACAGACCTGTTTGCTCTGTAGGCGAACTGCAGGGGGTCTAGGAGGGGGTCTGTGATGTTTTTGAGGTGTGCCAGCACCAGGCGTTCGAAGGACTTCCTTACCACAGATGTCAGGGCGACGGGTCTGTAGTCATTCAGTCCTGTTGGTCTGGGCTTCTTGGGCACAGGGATGATGGTGGAGGATTTGAAGCAGGCTGGTACGTGGCATATCTCCAGGGAGGTGTTGAAGATGTTGGTGAACACGAGAGACAGCTGGTCAGCGCAGTGCTTCAGTGTGGCAGGGGAGACAGTATCCGGTCCCGCAGCTTTGCGAGGGTTCTGTCCCTCGAACACTTTGTTAACATCCCTCTCTTGGATGGAGAGCGTCGACATTGTGTTGGTGTTGATGGGTGGGTGGGGAGTGGGGTGATGGTTGGGGAGGAGGGGGGTGGGGAGAGGGGTGGGGGGTGGGGCTGGGGCATGGGGCTGTCCGATTGTCCTTCAAATCTACAATAGAATTCGTTCAGGTCCTCGGCCAGGCGGGAGTCGTTGGTGGTGGGTGGGGCTCTGGGCTTGTGGTTGGTAATTTGCCTAAGCCCCCTCCAGACGGAAGCAGAGTCATTTGAGGAGAATTGTTCTTGCAGTCTCTTTGAGTAGAGTCGTTTCGCGTCTCTGACGCCCCTGCTGAACAGCTTATTCGCCTCCTTAAATCTGTAGCGGTCGCCAGACTTAAACGCCTCCTCCTTCTTAGACCTCAGACTTTTGAGTTTTGCAGTAAACCAGGGTTTGTCATTGTTGTAACTCATCCTGGTTCGTGTTGGTATGTAGGAATCCTCACAGAAGCTGATGAATGATGTCACAGCCTCAGTGTACTCATCCAGTCCATTTGTAGCGGCAGTAAACATTTCCCAGTCAGTGCACTCCAGATTAGCTCTGAGTTCCTCCACAGCCTCGCTGGTCCACTGTTTTGATGTCCTCACCGCAGGTTTACAGAGTTTTAGTTTCTGCTTGTATGCAGGAATCAGGTGGATCAGGTGGATCATGATGCTAAGGAAGGTGAAGAATCAGCCCCGGGCTACACAGGAGGAGCTGGTCAATGACCTGATGAGAGCTGGGACCACAAAAGCTACTATCAGTAATACACTATTCTATATCTGGATGATCTGGAGGAGTCATGGGAGAAAGTAATGTGGTCAGATGAGACTAAAGTATGACTTTTTAGTCTTAACGTCATTGGTCGTGTTTGGAGAAGGAAGAAGGAGGAGTATCATCCCAGGAACACCATACCTACATTGAAGCATGGGGGTGCTAGGACAATGCTCTGTGGGTGTTTTTCTGCACAGGGGACAGGAAGACTGCACTGTATTAAGGACAGGATGAACAGGGCCCTGTATTGTGAGATATTGGGCAAAAACCTCCTTCCCTTAGTCAGAGTGTTGAAGATGGGTCTAGCATGACAACGACCTGAAGCACACAGCCAGGAAAACCAAGTAGTGGCTCCATAAGAAGCATATCAAGGTTCTGGAGTGGTCTAGCCAGTCTCCATACCTAAATCCAATAGAAAATCTTTGGAGGGAGCTGAAACTCTGTGTTGCTCAGCGACAGTCAGGCAGCACAGAATAGCATAAATATCGGAGTTTTCAGACTATTTTGCTGATTTAGAATGACTTCCGGATGGGTCGGGAAACTGCTTGATTTTGAGAACAGTGTCCAGATGACTACTTCTGAAACCTTTAATACAATGGAACCCAATGGAAAGGAGAGAGCAGAGTCTATTCAAGTCTGATGATGCTCTACCAACAAGGACTCTGGTTCATGCCTGCGAGGTCAGATGGCGTTGCCAGGACACCAGTGTGCTGACTGTGCTCTTCTCTGTGGGCAGGTTGTTGCACAGTTGCTATGATGACTCGTCTAAGTTCATCTCCCTGCTGGCCAAGCCAGGCTGCAGCTACCTGGACCAGGAAGACTTCATCCCTCTACTGCAGGTAAGGGGCGGGACCTGAAGGGAGCTGTCGACCAATGGCCAAATCTTCTCTGTCTCTCACTCAATTCAATTCAAATCAATCATGCTTTATTTAATCTTCTTGTTCTCTATCCTCACCTCTCACTTTACTTCTACCTCCAATTATCACCTGCTCTCGTCCTCTCTTTTTGTATCTCCTCCCCCTTTCCTTCTACCCTCCCCTCTCACTCCCTCCCCCCACCCTTACAGGACATAGTGGACACCCACCCAGGGCTTACGTTTCTAAAAGATGCTCCAGAGTTCCATTCTCGCTACATCACCACGGTAGGTGCCTCATCTCCCAGAGCCCCTCCCTGTGCCCTCCCCTCCCTGAGCCACTCCCCTTCCAGAGCCCCTCCCACAGCCCATCCTGGAGCCCCCCTCCCTGAGCCCCTTCTCATGCCCTCCCCCTCCTGGAGCCCCTCCCCTCCCAGAGCCCGCCCAGAGCCCCTTCCCTTAGTGACAAGCTCTTGGCGTGTGCCTGCAAGCACCAGTGCAATGGTCGTTGGTTATTGTGCCTTTGAGAGAAAATGTTTAGGATGTACCTCAAATGTATCTCACAGCAGAACTCCCACAATCCAGGGTAACTTTAGCTACATCGTGTGTGTGTGACAGCGGGACTTGGAGAAAAGATGGCTGAAACACCTGTAGCACCAGGTCAAGGGCTTGTTGAGATAGAATATGAGACTGGGGCTGGCGAAGAGACTGGGTGGTGAGGGTGAGGCTGAGGCTGGGACTAGGAAAAACCTGGGGGGCTGAGGCTGGTACAGGGGCTGCAGCTTGGGGCCTGTCTATGCAAGGGGCTGGAGCAAGACTGTCAAGTTTACCGGGGATGAGTCAGCCTACTATGATATCACAGAAAGATTGATGCCCCCTACAGCTCACAGGCCCCATGACTTGCTCATGCCCATATTTAGATACTTCCTCAGCCATGACCTGATTCTGTCCATTTGTAGATGCCTCATACCAGGAAGAAGTGTTAATTCCTGTTGAATAATCCAGAAGGTTCTGCAACAGAGAGGTCACATGTTTCCTAGTAGCTATATATGTTGAAGTATCAATATTTTTATTTTGGAGGCCCTTTAAATAGTGTGTTGCTTTGCTTGAAATAGACTGTTTATTTAAGGACAATGTAAGGACATGTATATAAACTGTATGTAGTCTCCCAGATAAATATTTTGCGTTTTAGCCCCATTCACACAATTATTGGTATTGTCCATTGTCTCTGGTAGCATTAGCAAGCTAGCATTGTATTGGCTCCATCATTAAAAACACCCCAACATTCCATGATAGGTCGTCATGGTAAGTTTGCATTAGCAGCATGATGCTGAGTTAATACATGTGGAGCTGTGGGGTGACACCTCCTCTGTGTTCCACGGTTGCCTAGGTGATCCAGCGGATATTCTACACAGTGAACCGATCGTGGACGGGACGCATCACCATGACAGAGCTCCGTAGGAGCAACTTCCTGCAGGTACACTCCCAACTTCCTGTCACCGATCCAGACAGGAAGCTGTATTTGATATCACTTTGGCAGTGGAATATAGCATGGATATGTTCTCATTAAGGATGAAATTGTAATGTGGCACTACAATGTTTACCTAATTGTCTGTCTCTTTCCCTCTCTCTCTCTCTCTCTCTCTCTCTCTCTCTCTCTCCATCCCCTTCTCTTTCCCTCGTTCTCTGTTTTAGACTCTAGCCTTGCTGGAAGAGGAAGATGATATTAACCAGATAACAGATTATTTCTCCTATGAGCATTTCTATGTCATCTACTGTAAGTTCTGGGAGCTCGACACTGACCATGACCTCTACATCGACCCCAAAGACCTGGCTCGCTACAACGACCACGGTAAGACTATACACACAGACAGGGAGACAGGCAGACAGGCAGGTATACAGGCAGATATGCAGACAGACAGACAGGCAGGCAGGTATACAGGCAGATATGCAGACAGACAGACAGGCAGGCACAAAACAGGCAGACAGGAGGCCCCACCAGGCCTCTGCAAAGAGACAGGCAGACAGGCAGGCTGGAACACAGGTAGGCAGACAGACAGGCTGGACAACATTCAAAGATAGATAGCCAAACTGACAACCAGCCAGAGTGACAAACAGCCAGACAAACAGCCTGGAAAAAAAGACAGTCAATAGTCAGTCAATGTGTTCAAAAGCACCTGTTTAACCTCTTTTATTGTTGCTGACAGCTTCCTCCAACAGAATAATTGAGAGGTTGTTCTCAGGAGCAGTCACAAGGTAAGAAAACACACACACTGACCCTCAACACACACACACTTACTCACACCCAGCCCTAACCATGAAAATCCTCTGTGTTTTGTAGGGGCAGTTCTGTCCAGAGAGAAGGCAAGATGAGCTATGCTGAGTTTGTGTGGTTCCTCATCTCTGAAGAGGACAAGAAAAACCCCACCAGGTAACTCAGATCATCCCTTTAATATGTCACCAGCTAACCCAGATCATCCCTATAATATGTCACCAGCTAACTAGGGCTGCCACAAACAATTATTTTGATAGTCGACTAATCACCGATTATCTTTCCGATTAGTCGACTAATCGGATCATACATAAATTGACTGTAAAACATAAGGCGTACCGTACCATTAGATTAGCTTTCTGCTTGAAGTGTTTAATGTATATTCTAACTGAAAATAAAAACAATTAAGATGATAGCTCATTAACCTTTTAATCAACAAATCTTGTATCAACAAATGATTGTATAACAGAGCAGCAAACAGCTGAGTAAAATAAGAACAAGGCACTGGCCTAAACAACACAAAAATAAATCAAGTTTTCAGGTGTGTCTGCCATGGCTCTGGCATCAAACATATCAAACACTACTCTTGTAGGAAAGTAAGTGTTTCTACATGGCTTAGAGAAAGGCTTGCTCTCTTTTGAGAGCAGATGTTTCCTGCTGCAGAGAAAATCATCTCCAATGGGGTGGAGGTTGCAGGGATGCAAAGAAAAGATTTAGCTATCTTTGACACTGAAACGTAACGATGAGTAAGTAGCAAGAAAGCTAACTGTTTACCCTAATATTGGCAGCTAACTAGCCGATTAATTTACTAAGAAGACGGACCCTCTTCAGAATCATCCACAATTAGATGTTTTCTTTTCAGATGCTCATGCATAGCCGTTGTGCTTCCATGAAATGCAAGTTCAGCTTTGCAACTGTTGCACTTTAATGTCCCCAACTAACCCAGATCATCCCTTTAATGTCACCAGCTAACGCAGATCATCCCATTAATGTCACCAGCTAACCCAGATCATCCCTTTAATGTCACCAGCTAACCCAGATCATCCCTTTAAAATGTCTGATCTTCCCCTTAACGTCGATCCCATGATAAATGACCATGTGACCCACATCGACCCTTCACTATGTCACCCACCATGGCTCTTCTCATACCTGGCTCTCCAATGATCCTAGCCTGTCTCTCCCTTCCCAGTATAGAGTACTGGTTTCGCTGCATGGACGTGGATGGGGATGGAGTCCTGTCAATGTTTGAGCTGGAGTACTTCTACGAGGAGCAGTGTGACCGGATGGAGGGAATGGGCATCGAACCCCTGCCCTTCCAAGACCTGCTGTGTCAGATGCTGGATCTGGTCAAACCTGAGAGCCAAGGTACGCCTCTCCCCATTTTACATTTACATTTAGTCATTTAGCAGATGCTCTTATCTGGCGCTTTTCCACCGCATGAAATCAGCTCGCCTCGCCCCTACCCGCATTTTTGGCGTTTCCACCGCAGTTCCATGGTACCTGGTACTTTTTTAACCTGGCTAGCGGGTACTTTTTTGGTACCTTCTTGCTCTAGGTACCAGGCGATCTTAAGTCGAGCTAAAAGGTGACGTCGGCAGACGGCCGGCCATTGGTTGGCCAGAAAGTGTGACGAAGTCACGAGAGCGACTTAAAGCAACAGCGCCGCAGCTAATACTTATTACTATCAGATACAGTCCATTACACCAACAGTCTACAAGCTTTTTAAAAGTCAGATAAGTTACAAAAGACTAGTTCGTCAACATGGCTAAAATTATAATGTGGGTTCTGTCCACTTGTGGGTTGCGTTGGTGTTATTTACGTCGCGTACAAAAAGACGTAAGGGCCTACGTCACGCCCCTTTCGCCGACGACCAGGAAGTACTTTTTGAGGTACAATTTGCGGTGGAAAACCACCCCACGGGTTCAGGAGTTTACTACAAACCGAGTATAGTCGGGTAGAGTCGTGCTACATTTGCGGTGGAAAAGCGCCTACAGCAAGTGCAGAGACATTCCCACTGAAGCAAGTAGGGTGAAGTGCCTTGCCCAAGGACACAACGTCCTATTGACACAGCTGGGGTCAGCTTTCTTTCGGTCTCGCTCGCCCTTCTCTCTCTCGTTGAGAGAGACTCGTTCTCTCTCACTCTCTATCTTCCCTCCCCCTGTCTCTCTTCTTGTCTCTTTCTCTCTCTCACTTATTCTCCCTGTCCCCCATCTTAATTTCTCATCTCAATTGGATATGTTTTTTTGGTCTCCATCTCTCTCCTCTCTCATTTTGCCTCCATCTCAGTCCTTCTCTTCATCTTGTGTCTCTCCATTCTGCTACGTCTTTATCTCTCTCTCTGACAGTGGGTGTGCATGCGTGTGTTCGTTGGCTTGCAGGGATGATCACCCTGAGGGATTTGAAGCGGTGTCGGATGGCTCACATTTTCTTTGACACGTTCTTCAACCTAGAGAAGTACCTGGATCACGAACAGAGAGACCCGTTCGCTGTGCAGAAGGTCTGAGCACACCCACTCAGTCATCACCTTCCCACCTCAATCACACTGTTGTTGCTCTTGAAGACTGACGAATTTGTGCCCGTGTTTGTGTCACAGGACATAGAGAGTGAAGGTCCCGAGCCATCAGACTGGGATAAGTATGCATCAGAAGAGTATGAGATACTGGTGGCAGAGGAGACGGCCAACGAGCAACTACAGGATGGGTATGACACCTACACACATGCATGGGTACACACATAGTAACACGCACACATGCATGGGTACACATATAGTAACACACACATGCATGGGTACACACATAGTAACATGCACACATGCATTGGTACAAACATACTAACACATACATGCATGGGTACACATACAGTAACACACACATCCATGGGTACACACATACATGCATGGGTACACATATAGTAACACGCACACATGCACAGGAACACACATAGTAACACGCGCACATGCATGCGTACACATATAGTAACGCACACACATGCATGGGTACATACATAGTAACACACACAAATACATACATGGGTACACATATAGTAACACACACACATGCATGGGCACACACATAGTAATGTGCACAAACATGCATGGGTACACACATAGTAACACACATACGGGAATGCACATTAACACACACTTATTTGCAAATAACATACACACAAAGGCACTGACAAAAATGGACCAACACGGAAACGCACACATACAGACACACTCAAGCACGAACACATGCATTCTAACATGAAGTAACACACATGTACGAACAATCACTTGCATTTACACACGCGCATGTGCACGCAGGCTTGTGGATGCACAAACGCTAACACACACAGACACAGACACTGCTCAGACTGGTGTGTTCGCATCCACAGGTCGTTTGACGATGATTATGAAGCTGATGATCTTCCTGTTCCTGGGGACATTGGGAATAAGATGGATAAACTGGTCTTATCTGACCTATCTGCCTGACCTCCCTGGGCTGTCCAGTCACCAAGAAAAGACCGAAGGGGATGGGAGGGAGGGACAGGGTGAAGGATGGACAGACTGAGAAAAGGATGAAGAGATGGAGGGGTGGATTCTGGAAGCTGCATCACACACTTGTGTCTTCTCAGAATGGACTGACGGATGTGTGGGAGTGTGCCCGTGTGTGAGTGTGTGCACGTGTGCGTGCGGTCATGTATAACGCAGAACTGCTGGTCGTTAAATCTCCAAACGTCACAGTAGCTCTCCTTTCATGCTTGTTATCTTTCTACCTCTCTACCTGCGGCCCAGCTCAGATAGACTGATGTGGAGAGGCTGAATGTGTCACCCCTGTAACTAGGTCCAAAGGCTGCAACCTCTAGCGTCAGTCACTAGACTATAGCATCCTTTGAGATCAGAGGATTGGGGTTTACTCGCACACCAACTACTAGCTGGCACCTGTTACAAGACAAGCATAAAGGACTGAGTGAAACGAGAGAGACAGAGAGAGACACTACTGTTCCAGACAGGACACAAGTTTAACATTACTGTAACACGTTGATGCAACTGACAATCAGCTATTTGACAATGCGTCACCATTCAAGAACTCGGCTGTCCTAACTAATTGACACATGGGCAGGCAGGCAGACAGACATTTGAAGCCTACCGTACACAACAACACTCATTTATTTAACTGAATTATTACGTTTAAAGGACTATAGGTAGCCGTGACCGAGTTTGAGGGTTGCCTGACTTGCATGGCTCCACCATCTGGTCACTGACGATACTGCAGCTCTCCCTCCAGTCACCCACCTGTACAATATGGAGACCTGACTCTGGTGTTCAGTGTCAAGGGGAAAAACTGACGAGGGACTGCTCGGAACAGGTTTGTTCTATTCTTAGCATGTCATTGTCAGGGTTCTATTTTCGCAAAAGCCCTTTGGAGCCTTGGAGAGAACGTTCCGTGAGCCATTTATTCATTTCAAGACGTTTATTTTCTCACGGTAGATTGTACATAGACGGAGATATCGGACTCTCTGGTAGAGTACACGCATATCTCTGGAGACACTTTACTTTAGATGTGCTCATGACTGTGTTTTAATAGCCTGAAAGAGGAAGTGCATGTTTTAGTCTTTGTTAACTGTGGAAACCTGAGTCTTTTAAGAGGTCTGGTAAACACAGGACAGAAACATAGCAGCCTTTAACCAGGAAGGACTAGTTCCGCTGGGTTTAAATTAATTTACTTTGTAATCTACACTCCATATAAAAAATGACGGCTACGCCACTCTCTCAAGCACACATGTACACACTCCCCTACCACACTGTTAACTCTACTGTAAGACTGGCATCGGAGATGATGTGTGTGTGCGTGTGTACTGTAGAGATGAGGGCGTGTGTTTGCTTTGAGATCCTTGGTAGATGTATGTGTCAAAGATTGTTTTGTGCCTAACTATCTGACTGAATCTGTTCATCGAACATTGTTTCCATGGATACAGTGTTCCCAGAGCTATTGCGTGTGTTTTTGGTTCTCTTCGGCCACACACACACACCAGCACACACCAACACACACCCAAACGCATAAGGGTATTAGTAGCTCTGATGTGGCTTCTTAACCCTGTGTTCTAGCCATTGTAAATGTGCCAGTGTATTTAACTCTGTTTAGCTAAAATGTCATTGTAAATGTTAAATTTTCTCTTATGCGATGCTTTGTATTGATGTGCCACTGTGTGGCTTGTAGGACGTTAAATTATGAGATGTGTGGTGTGTGAGGTGTAAAATGATTCTGACACCGGAAGAGGGGGGGGGGGATGTCTAGGGTGCCCCCCCCACCCCCCCCACACCCTCCCATTTGACAATCAGCTGTCACTCACTGGGACATTGAGAAAACGGAATCAAGACCCAAGACTGATCCTTTACTGCTGTAGATGCACACACCCTTAAACCCTTACACACACACACACACACACACTGGGAAGAGAGTCATATCGATGGATTCTAAAGGATAACCACAAACTGTGTCATTTCTGGCTCTATGCACAGACTGCTGTGCTGACACACTGGGGCAGGAAAATAAGCCATTAAGGAGCTGCCTGCAAGAAGCTTCTGGAAGGACTTTTAGCTTATTTTCCAGTGTTCGTCTTTGAGGACTTTTCATATGTAATTCTCTCTGTTTAGAGGACTTTTAATTTGTGTTTTCCCTCCATCTTATGTACTTCCTTGGAGACTTGAGTAGATTCAGATGAGTTCAGACCAGATGGTTCTTGTGTTGGCATGGTTTTACTTTTTTCTCTCTTTTTATGTCCTTCTTCCTGTCCTTTTTTTTGCATTTTCTTTCTTTATTCTTAACTTCTGTCCATTCTAACTTTCTTTCTAAACTTGTATCTTTTTTCCCGATTCTTCAAAAACTTCAAATAAAAACATTTTTAAAGTGTTCCTTGGTCAGAGAAAGTTCTTTATGGTTTCGTTTTTCCCTCACACTTACACATACACATACACACGTGCGCACACACACATACACAGACACCCTCTTCAGCTCCTCCTTGAGTGCATAGATACAGAGTTTTGTGTGCTCAGGAACAGTTGTCCAGGTTCCCATGTCTTGGCTACCCTTCTTATTAATGCTACACAGACTCCATTCTTAAGCACACTGACTGCTCTCTCATCCTCACACACGCTCACTCGCTCAAGCGCACACGCATTCACACAAACTCAAACGAGCACACTTTTTCACTTCTCTCGCCCATCTCGTATCTCTGGATAGCTGTCTGCATGCGTGGCTTTCAGGTCTAGACACCTATTGGTGGAGGTGGGTGTACCATGGCAGTGTGGAGGACTCTAGGGGCCTCTCTGATGGGGGTCGGACTGCTCAGCCTTCTCTGTGGAGTCTTGGCTTTCTTTCCTGCTGGGTCCTATTGCCCCTGGTTCATCAGTTGGGATGCAAGGATTGCATCCCCAGTCTGGACTGGAGTTCTGGTAAGTATCTGGAAGTAAAAAAAGGTTTCAGAGGTAGTCATCTGGAGACCACCATCTAGGAGTCATGGCTCATCAGAGAAAATGGTCTGAGAACTAAGATATATATATACTGTGTGTATATATATATATATATATATATATATATACATACAGGTATATACTGTATATATATATATATATATATATATATATATATATATATATTGCAGAGGATTTTCTCTTGGGCTAGTAATCAGAATGTACCTGGTTTGAACCCAGGCTGTGCCAACATGACACTTTGTCCTTGGGCAAGGCCCTTCACTCTATTTGCCTCAGGGGAATGTCCCTGTACTTGTTGTAAGTGGATCTAGATAAGCTGGAGCGTCTGCTAAATGACTAAATGGAAAAAGTATGGTAGGTGTCTGTGTGGAAAATGTCTCTTCAGTGGATATCTTACTTGTAAACGTTGATCTCGTTATAATCTCTGGTCTATATAAAATTGAAGAAGAAGATTAGATAACCCTTTATTTTTACCACAGTGGGGAAATTGCAGTTTCCAACACCAGCAGGATTTGTACAGTGCCCCGACAGTATAGCACTCAGAGTACCAAGTTAAAGTATAAAAATACAGTAAAATACAGTAAAAACACAAAGTACACGATAAGATAAATTATTGCAAGTTAAGATATCTCTGCTCTGGTAGATGTTTGGATGGGTGACTTATGAGGGCGCAGGGACACACAGGGAGAAACTGACTGCAGTACGTTCTATTATAAGAACATACTGAGTTATTGTTATTAGGTCAGATTCAACTTTATTGTCATTACACAAGTACAAGTACAGGGAAACAAAATGCTGTTAGCATCCAACCAGAAGTGCAAAGTAGGCAGCAGATGACCCCGTTATCTATGACCCCTAAAATAATCTTGCTTTTATTATTAATAAACTCATATTTGTGTATGTGTCACATGCTTGGCTGTGTTTACTGCTATGGTCTGGATTGTGATGGATGGATTAGACAGAAGTGATCCGAATGTGTGAGATACAGGGAGAGATGAGTTTATTCTAGGTTATAGAATATATCTGATGGATCGTCAAGGTGTCTGACAAGCTTCTGTGTACTTTTATCCAGGCCACAATAACGGGTGCCTGTGTTGTCACGGCGAACAGACACCAAAACAGGAAATCCTTGGTGAGTCAGAAACTCAGGTAATCAATGGATTTGATTTGATCTAAGACAGTTTCACCCTAAAAGCCCTGAGGTAAAGATTATCAACCATGCTAGTCTAACCAGGGGGATCTGTCTGGTAACGAGATCAAAGTTGGTCTGTGGGAGGAATTTTCTAGGCCTTAGGCTTTGGAAGAATGTTGAACATACCACAGACACCATAGACGTGAAAGATCCAGTACATAACATATACCTTTTCCTTGTGCAACTGCTAACTTGATGCTTCTATTATCAAGAGTTTCCAGATTTTGGCGCCCTTGTGTGACGGCTGCAGGTAACTGCATTGTGTGTTATGTCCTCTCACTTCTGTCATTGCTAGTGGGAGCTGGTCTACGTCTTTTCCATCCTGACCTCTGTGACCTGTCTGTTGATGTTTGCTGTTGCCATGGCAGCGGTGTTGACTGGACCGCTGTGTTATTACTCGTACTTCGGGGCGGTGGGAATCGGGTACCTCTCCCATGCCGTCCGGTATCCGTACCCCTACCGGACTGGGCCAGGGCTGTGTCTGGACCCCCCTGGAGCAGAAGGGTACCACCTGGTCCTCCGCACCATGGATCTGCTCACCAGCACCACCATGTTCATCCTCTCCCTCGGCATCGTCCTCATCCTCTCCAGACGCCTGCTGCACTCGGGGCACGTAAACGTGAGAAGGTGAACCCTTGACGCTCTGACCGCACGCCGTATCCACCGACCACCAGACATATATCTGAGCTATGGACACCAGGCTGGAAAAAAAGACCTGCATTAGGTGGTTAGCAGAAGGTTATTTCTATTTGTTTGCTTCTCTGTATGGAGGTCACCTCATGTTTTTTTTTATTCTGCTGGAATGCAGGAACGCAATGCCATGGAATGAGAAGTATGCAATTTACCCTCCCAGCCCTCCCTCCATCCCTCCCTTTATCCCAGTAGCCAAGTAAGGTCTGAGCTATGAACCAGAGGTTTCTTCAAGGCCTTCTGCATGAAAAGCCACAGTGTTACCGTGTTAGATCGGCGGCTCCCATACTCCGCTCTCCCTAGTCTGCAGTTGAGATGAAAGCTTGTGGCGGCGTTCGCCTTTCGCTGCCTGTTCGTTGTGCCTTCGGATCCACACACAAGGTCGTTTGCTGTCCGGATCGTATCCTTGACTTCAGTCCCACCATTGAATCACACACATTCCACTCCCATGAGGCACACGCCCACTCTAAAGTGATGTCATGAGGTGTGATGTCATCACTGGATCTTCGTTCACTGAGGGTCAGACAGATCACTTGACAGGCCAAGGTTGGAGGCTGGGATAGGCTGGAAAAGAGAGGCTGAGTCAGAGGGAGTTGAGAGAGGCCGGAGAGGTTGCTCGTGGAGGCTGAGCAGGGTGACTAAGGGAGGATGAGGCAGTCTAGACAGAGGCTAAAGGGGAGGCTGAGGAAGGTGGAGGGTATTAGAGGCTAAGAGAGGATCTGGGGCCGGATGTTGGATGTGTAGCCTGAGAGCTGAGAAACTCTTCTATTTCAGATCTTCAACTCCAGCAAGACTCTAGCAGGATGGCTGGCTGGCAAACTCACTGGAACTAATGCAGCTTATCAAATATGAACTCTTTCTCAACACACATGCACACACACAGACAAGCACAGTTTCCCTTGTAAACACTGACGTTTACTGGCAGCATCTTATACACACACACACACACACACACACACAAACACACACACAAACAGAAAAGGATCTGATCCCTTGTAATTCAATGTTTTACACACAAATTGGTTTCGGAAATGATTTATTCATAAATCAATAAATGCATTGAATCATGGATAATGACAATATTTTTGTTAATAAACCAAAAACATCAATTTCACCACAAAAACTATGCCCCAACGTTATTTTCAGACATGATAGTACATGGTCTCATAAAGGGATTTTGGATATGCTTATCGATCATTCTGATTCTGATTCTGATTCAAATGGAACATCATGGCAAAAATAGAGACAGATGTACCGAGACAGAAAGGCAGAACAAGAGGGAGAGACAGGCAGAGAGGAAAGAGAGAGGAAGACAGGCCAAGAGGAGAGAGAGAGGCAGAGGAGAGAGAAATCAGAATCAGGTTTAATCGCTATGCAAGATTTACAAACATAGAATTCACTGTGGCAGAAAAGAGCAAACACAGAACAGATATGTGACATCAGGCAGAGAGGCAGAGAGGGGAGATAGAAAGACACCGACAGAAAAGAGAGAGACAGGCAGAGAGGAGTGAGAGAAAGAGACAGGAGCGAAGGGAAGGCATGTCTGTGCTCGTCTTTGGCAGAAAGCTCAGACTTTACTTCTTTGAACTCCTAATGAGCAGAATTCCATTCTTGGATCCACGAGGAAGTGTCATTGACACACACACCCACACTTATGCACACACACATCCATCAATAGTGTCTACAGAACATGGTACATTGTACTTTGCTTCCCAAACACCAATACGCAAACACACACACAAGTAGCAAGCAAGACACAGGCTTGGAGCCCGGAGTCCAGCAGCAGAGGAAGAGGGCCTGGCTGTCCTCCACCACTGTCAGGGATCATTGGAGCCTCCCTAAGTGACAACAACAGGGAGTAGATCAACACTATGGAGCAGCCTACTACCCAGAACTCCACGGCATGGGATTGTGTGCATGTGTGAGTGGGGGGTATGTGTGTGTAGGGGGGTAATGTGTGCATGTGTGTGTGTGTTGGGGGAGGGTGGGGGGGTGTTTGTGCGTGCGTGCGTTCAAGCTCTAAGAGTACAGAGTTTGCCACCCACTCACTCCAGGATATCTATCCCTGACCTGCACAAATGATTCAAATGTGTTTTTCCCAAAATTTCGCAACAGTGGCCAAAGAACCCTGTGACATCAGAGGCTCCTGTCCACCAATCAGCACAATCTCTGATTCCTCACCTCCTGTCCACCAATCAGCACATTCTCTGAGCCCTCATACAAGTCTACTACATCTTTCCTGCAAGGAACAAGCTAAGGTTCAAACCCTCATGACCCCCTAACCCAGGGAAACAATTACTAATAACCTCTTCCAAAACAGATTAGAGATAATCATGTCGGAAACTTCTAGAAGGTCAAGACACATGTAAGCCTTTTTGGTCTAACGAAAGAGTGATGTTGGCTTTGTTGTACACGCAGCGCTTTGATCTGCTTTTGTTCTGGTTTGACCACATCTGCTACATAAACAACACAGAAATAACCAGCCATGAACCACTCCTCTTCTTCTTTAACTAGAACAGTGGTTCTTAACCCCAGGGACACACTTACTCCTCACTTTACCAATGTGATTATGGTAAATATGAGCACATTGACTATAAAGGGCCTGATGAGAAATTCTGATGAATACATTTGCAGACACTTTTATTCATAGTGACATACAGCAAGTACAGGGACGTTCCACTGAGGCAAATAGGGTGAAGTGCCTTGCCCAAGGACACATCATGTTGGCATAGCCAGGGTTTGAACTAGGTAACTTCTAATTAGCCCAACTCCCTAACCGCTCATCCACATTACTTTCAAATATATAAGACTTGTATGAGGACTCCGACTCCCACATGAAGATCTCTGAGGGCTTCATATTATGAATCTCCAGCGTTCGATGAAAAAAAGAGTGAGTGCATTTCTACTATAGTACTTTTTGCGTTCCATCCCATCGCCCAAAACTCCTTAAATTACACAGGAAGTTTCCAAACCAAAATGTAACACATTTACGTGACTCATTCAAAAAAAAAAATATCTGGATGAAATATCCATCCATAATACCGTTCTGTCTGGAAAAGGGGCGGGCCTTAACTCCCCATGTGCGTCGCACTTTGATTGACATGGCGGAATCTCCGATAGAACGCGCTGCGTCGCGCCAGTAGACAGCGGATCGCCAAACCCCGACCCTGGAAAAAAACGCAGAGCCACGTCTGTTTGAAGATTATTTTATTGCAGCGAGGTGAGTTCTATAACACTGTTTTATTCTATTGTAATACAGCGAAAGAGATTATACGAATAAATGATCGTCCTAAAGTTGCTGTTGAAAAGTTTTCTAATTGTGTGAGTTTGGAGGTAGAGAGCTGACGCCGGCAGTCTGGGCTCTTTGGCCAGTGTAGAGGAAAAAGGAAAACTGCTGGAGGGGGCTGAATCGAAACTTTTGGGTTAGTTCTTAATGTCGGGTTGAAATATACACCCAATAGGCTGCTGAACCCTGTCTATAAGTGTAATAGGTCCAATGTTTCATTATGGCTGTGTTGAAAATAGTTGGTTAGTAGTTTTTCACTTTGCTGTGTGGGGCGATTTCTCCTCTTTCTCTGCAAAAGAATGTTTTTTTTTTTGTCTCTGAAGACTTTCAGATGGAGTGCGCAACAGACGAAAACGCTTTCCGTTTTTTCCCCGGTAAACGACAACTTCAAAAATACAAACACGATTCCTAATATATCACGGGCTTTTTGGAAATAATCTATAATCTGATGCTTCGATTTGACAGGAGTTAGGAAAGATGGATTATCAACGTTTGCTTTTGATTGCGAGAGATCCCGATTCTAGATGTTATGATGTTAGACTGCTCCGAACACTTTTCTCCGACTTATTGTATAGTTTGGACGGATGCAAGGAAGCAGATATGGGTCTCGGGAGCAGGAGAAGTCTTAACTCCAGCATATCCTAGCATTCCAGCCAGTCTGTCTGTCTGCATCTCTCTCTCTCGCTCTCTCTCTCTCGCTCTCTCTCTCTCGCTCTCTCTCTCTCGCTCTCTCTCTCTCGCTCTCTCTCTCTCGCTCTCTCTCTCTCGCTCTCTCTCTCTCGCTCTCTCTCTCTCTCTCTCGCTCTCTCTCGCTCTCTCTCGCTCTCTCGCTCTCTCTCGCTCTCTCGCTCTCTCTCGCTCTCTCGCTCTCTCACTACCAAACTCAGAAACGACTACGTGTCTGTTTCTGCAGGAGACGTATCTCTCGCCCTCTCTCTGCCCCCTCTACCTCTCCTTCTCTCTCGCGTTCTCTTGTGTTGACGTGGAATAAATTAAAAACAGTTAAACAAAAACGGTAACAACAAATCGATTGGGATTTGACGCCGATCGAACGTCTTTACTTGCACTTTAGACGTCTCTGTTGTCAGGGAATAACAGTGCTTCATTGAGCTTCATTTGTGGCTCCAGTATCAATGCAGTGAGAATATTTTGGAATCACATTCGAACCGCAGGCCGTATGTCGCCTTATCAGCCCAGCGCTCCCGAGATGCTGACGGCTTTAGCTGCCGTCGCCATGGTTCAGGACCCAGAGGCCACATTGGAGAAATAAAGAGAAGGCCTCCACCGCACACGCACGCACACGCGCGCACGCACGCGCACGCACACACTGAATAGTGAGAAATCCGATCCCAAATAGATGACGTCAGATGGCATTCCTTTGGAAGCTGTGGTGCCCTCCCACTTTTCTCTTGAACGCTGTTATCCGAGGATGTCTCAGTGTAGGGGTCTCTACACCCAACCTTTGTGGGAACACTTAGGGAATATAACGTCTGTTTCTCCAAATACAGGCAAATCTCAGAACAAAAAAACTCTGGACAGAGTAGACCTAATGCAGAACTTTATGATGGAACTGACATTCCTTTGTAACATCTGTAGCCATCTTCTGAAACACACACATGCACACACACATAGTTCATACTTTATTAAACTTTTATGACCAGGCAGATAAATAAAGAACATATTCTTCCTTACCTAAATTGCTTGGTAAGCGATAAAAGCCAGGATGGAGGTCCAAAACAAAGATAACTGGGCAGCACTGGTGGTTCAGTGGTAGGATTCTTGCCTACTATGTACAGAAGGTCTGGGTTTCGTTCATGATGGGGGTTCGAATCCCAGCCAATGCGTTGAATAAGTGTGCGCCTGTGAAATTTCCCCACTGTGGGACTAATAAAGAATTTATTACTGCAAAACAGCAGCAGACGGTGTGCTCACACCTTGGAGCTAGCATCAAAACAGCTAGGCTAAGGAAACACGACCTGGCGCAAAATCAAACAGTCAGGACAACACAATACCACCGCAACAACACAACCGATACCTCGCACAACAACGCAACACCATACGACTGCAACAGCAAAGTTAACTGACAACGCTATATATATATATATATATATATATATATATATAAGGTTGTGAGTTCAATTCCTGGCTGTGGCTATGTGATGTTGTGTCCTTGGGCAAGGCACTTCACCCTACTTGCCTCAGGGGGATTGTCCCTGTACTTCCTGTAAGTCACTTTGGATAAAAGTGTCTGCTAAATGAGTATTTATTTACTAGCAGCCTTGTTGCTGCTGGTATAGGCAGGGATCTCGCTGAACCTATGTGTGGGTTCACACCACTTTAGAGTACACTTAAAGTACACTCACTCAGGTGTTACTGTTTCAATATTTGAGTATATGTTCTACTACACTATGTGTGTGTGTGTGTGTTAGTGCTGCTGGGGCTGCTGGGGTCAGGGAAGGGACACATTCATTATCATCATGTATTGTGTGTATGTACTTCATGTCTGACTTCAGATTAATCTAGAACATGTTATCGCTGGGGTAGTGTTACTGAAAGGTGGCTGGGTGTTCGAAACTGTAGCTGTGGCTGTCTTGGGTTTCACCCGGACAATACAGTGCTGGAAACTGGAAAGTGTTTGTGTGCACACGTTTGGTGCGCATCCACCTGGGTGTTGTGTCTGAAGAAAGGGCTTTGGACAAAGGGAAATAGACAGCGGTTTGACCAGAGTAGAAGCACTAAAAGATGTACTGAATCCTCTTAACAAAACGTGTAGCCGTGGTTCATACTATGTCTTGCTGTGTGTGTGTGTGTGCTTGTTCGTAGCATGTGTGTGTTGTGCTCAGGATGCGTGTGGAACGGCCAGTGTTTGTGTATCGGCTGTCATCGTCCCAGTCATTTGGTTCTCTGTGGTGCTTTTGTTATTTCCCCATAGCTTTTTTCATTCCTTGTGTGGACTGGGCCTCTGGGGCCACTGTAGGAGCGGTGGGCGGTCCGAGCAGTGAGCTGGCAGTTTCCTGCTTCCTCTGAGCGGAGACTGCTGATTGGTCACGCACTGGGAAACTTTTAGCTATTGTGGGGTTACTGGGTCCACACCTGGAAGGCAGGACATACCTTCCTCTCGTGGCCTGGTTTCTCTCCTCCTGGTCTCTTCTCCTGGTCTCTCCTCCTGGTCTCTCTCCTCCTGGTCTCTCCTCCTGGTCTGTCTCTTCCTGGTCTCTCCTCCTGTTCTCTCCTCCTGGTCTCTCTCCTCTTGGTCTCCCTCTTCCTGGTCTCTTCCAGATGGTCTTACTCCTCCTGGTCTCCTCCAGCTGGTCTACCTTCTCACTCTCACTCTAGTATTTCTAATCTACAGTAAATCAAAACAGCTTCAGTCTCCATTCAGTATTAGTGTGATCTGTGTACAGTACAGTAGAGTAGGCTGGATGCAGATATAGAAAGTATAGTGTTTACTGTATGTCGATAGACAGTATACATCTGTGTACTGATTGTCTGCTGAATGTCTGAATGAATATCTGTGTGCTGAGTGTGCTGAATTCTGCCTCTGGGCAGTCTATGTGTCTTTCTTTTTCCTGCTCTTTTCCCTCCCTCCCTCCCTCCCTCGCTATGAAGGCTGTCTCTTTGTTGGAGTGTCCTAGCATCTCATGTTATGTTTGCTTGGCACAGAGCTGTGATGTTTGCCCTCCGCCCCTCTTTCTCTTCGCCTCCCTTCTTTCTCTCTGTGACTCCCTCCCTCCTGGTTTCCCCCTCTCTCCCTACCTCCCTCCTCCAACCCCGCTCCCCGGCTCCTTCCCTCCTCCTGGTGGTTTCTTCGCATTGTTGACAGTTTATTTAGAAGAAGATAAAAGGAGCCTTTCAACTTTGCCTCTCACCCAACACCCCTAACGACCCACCTTCTCCTCAAGCCCTACAGGCCCCCACCTTTCTCCCGTTCCCTCCTCCCTGTCTCCTTCCCTGGCCTGCAGGAAGGTACTGGAAGCTCCTGGAGCCTGTGGAGGAGAAGGAGGAGGAGGAAGAGAACCACCATCGTCTCTGCCTCTTCTCCAGTGCACCAGACCAGGAACCTGGTCTATGCTTCAACAAGCATTGTGGCCAATGTGTGTGACCTAGTACATGTGTGCCGTTAACCGACAACCCACCCACACACTTTACGTGACAACATTAGCATGCTAAGCGTGGTAGTGTCGCAAGTTGGCATGCCCATGGAAAGTTCCGCCGCTCAGCCAATAATGGCTGTTTTATGCCAGTGTGTGTGTGTGTTATGTGTCTGTGAAGGAGATATGGGCTGTGTGGTAGTGTGAGGTGGAAGATATGTGTTGCTTTATGTCAGCACAGTATTTGCGGATTTTGGCTGGGTGTGTATGTGTGTTTGTACAGGGAGGGAGGTTTTGACTAGACCAGGAAGTGTATATTTTTATTATAATTTTTTTATTACCTTGCCCTGAGTCCTGGTGAAATCCACCCTGCCCTCTTCCTCTCCACCAACCCCAAGATACCATAACTAAATGCCCCCCCCCCCTCATGTTCTCTGCTGCATAGATTCTATCATCTGATTCTGATATCTGTGATTTCTCCTCTCTCCTCTCCTTTCCTCCCGCCCTCCCCTCCCCACCTCTCCCCTCTTCTCTCCCCTCCCCACTTCTCTCCCCTCCTCTCCTCTCCTCTCCCTGTCCTTTTCCCCCTTTCCTTTCTATACAGGACCCCCCACAAATCTCTAAAACATCCCCCAACATGCGAACACACACACAAACATGCACACAAACACACACACACACTGGCAGTGTGTGAAATCCTGAGGCTGATTGAGGAAGAGGAATGCGACCTTATGACATCAGGCTGTGGGGGGTAGAGAGTGTGTCTGCTTGTGAGTGCGTGCATATGCGTGTGTGCTTGTGTGGCCATGTGTGTGTTGATATGCTTGTGTGTGTCTACGTGTATGTGTTGTGTACATTCCTCTCCCTGGTATATGAAGTGCCTTCTCCTTTCAGATTTTTGCCCTAATCTCATATTATTCCAGCGGATTAAGACCACTGCCCTGCCTTTGTCCTACACTGGCCGGTAAAGGCACTCACACACTCACACACACCGTGGGAATGGGCAGATGCAACCCAAGGGTGAGCGGTGTGTGGATATGTCCTGACGTTGGTGTGTTAGAGTGTGTGTGTCAGGGTATTGGTGTGAGAGAGAGAGGTAAAGGCTAAATGCAGTTTGCCCTCCCACACAGCCGTCTCACTGTGGTGCGAAACGCACACACAGCTGCACTTTTTCACCAACGAGTCTTTCAGATCACCTGTTTCCTCAACCATGAAAGCCTATGTGCCGTGTGTGTGTGAGAGAGAGAGAGACAGGGAGAGAGACAGAGATGAGGAAGTAAGGACGAAGTGAATGAGTTGATGGGATGTTCACCTTTTTCGTTCCCTCGCTTCTGATTGGTCCCTCCAGCCCCAGTGGTCCACCTGCTCAGCCCTAGGCTCTCCTGGTGCACCCTTGGTAGTGAGAAGAAGCAGGGCGATTGTTGTCAGGGCCTATTACATTATTCTGAGACACACAGAACATGTTCCTGAGGGAAGGAATTCACTCTCCCCAAGGCCCAGACGATGAAGAACTTGAAGGTTACTTGGCCTCGGGTGTTGCTGTTGTCTACCACAGACAGTCTAGACACATGCATGCCATGCCAGCACGCACACACATAAACATACACAGGACAGTAACCAACACTGTTCAGCAGTGTTCAGGTGTGGACTGAGGCAGAGTTCAGTAATGTTCAGGTGTGGACTGAGGCAGAGTTCAGTAGTGTTCAGGTGTGGACTGAGGCAGAGTTCAGTAATGTTCAGGTGTGGACTGAGGCAGAGTTCAGCAGTGTTCAGGTGTGGACTGAGGCAGAGTTCAGTAGTGTTCAGGTGTGGACTGAGGCAGAGTTCAGTAGTGTTCAGGTGTGGACTGAGGCAGAGTTCAGTAATGTTCAGGTGTGGACTGAGGCAGAGTTCAGCAGTGTTCAGGTGTGGACTGAGGCAGAGTTCAGTAGTGTTCAGGTGTGGACTGAGGCAGAGTTCAGTAGTGTTCAGGTGTGGACTGAGGCAGAGTTCAGTAGTGTTCAGGTGTGGACTGAGGCAGTTTACTTGTCCTGTGTTGATCTGCAGGTCCAGATGGGTGAATATGAGGCTGAGTCTGAACTCTGTTTATTGGTGTGTGTGAATTTAAAACACAAATGCATACTATACTGTGTATTGCTTGGTATCCATGTGTGTGTGTGTGTGTGTGTGCGCGCGCAGTGAAGAGGATGTGGCTGTGTTTGTTTAAACTAAACACGCTCAGCCATGTGGGACAATTTTGCGTGAATGAGCCCTCTCCCCCCCACCTCCCCCCCTGCCTGCCTGGTCTGAAAGGGCGGCTGGCTTTTGATGGCTGGAGGGGTTGTTTTGGAAGGACGTGATGGGGGAGGGCTGGGGACGGCCTTGGGGGAAGACCAGGGGATGGAGGGGGAGTGGGGTTGGAGGAATAAGGGGGTGAACAGAGGTGTTAGGAGGAATGTGCTTGAATAGATAAGGAAGGGGGTGGGAAGGTGAAGTATGGGAGTGTGTGTGTGTATGGGGGGGGGGGTGGCTAATAGGGGGAGGCGAGGATAAGGCCGGGAGCGGTCCTCAAAGCCAGCCGTATGAGGTCCTCGCGCATCCGTGCTGACTTCCTGTGAGGTGCAACCTGGGACAACAACTCCCAGAAGTCCGCCCGAGCGTTTGTAGCTCTGCGGACTACAAATGTGGGTCACTGCTGAGCGTGTGCGTACGTGTGTTTGGACATGCCTACTTTCCCACCTGTCTGCCTGGTCATCTCTCCTCGGGCTAGTGGGTCTGTGGGCGGGCAGAGCTCCTTAGATCTAGGATTTCAGGGGAGCAGAGTGGGCATCTCTGTGGGGTGCAGAGTGCTCCGGACCAGCCTCTGGAGCTAGAAGGGAGACAGATTTGCTAAGGGGGAGGAGGCAAGGGACGGAGAGAAGGAAGGATAATGGGAGGAGGGGGGGAAAAGGGAAAAAAAAAGAAAATTCTGGAAGCGCTGCCCTGGGAGTGGATGAGTGAGTCATATTCATGTGCCTGTGGGAGAGCAACCACTTCCTCCCTCTCTGTCTGACACACACACACACACACACAGACACACGAACGGACACACACACAGCATCATTTCTGGCTTCTACATTTAAATGCGTAAATTAGTTTAGCAGCAGCCATTGCCATGCATGAATGTGTGTGTGTTTAAGATGAATGGCTACGTTTAGGGCTCAACTTGTTTACCTATGTCTGCAGATATTTCCATAACAGATATTCTCGTCACGTTTTTTCATCCTGTCATTGTGCGCTCAAGAGTGTGTGCGTCCCTTTGTCGGGAGTTGATGGGTTGGAGTGTGTTTCATCATGTTGTGCCGTTAAAGTGTGTGTATCAAGTGTGTACTGTCAGAGTTTGGATGGGGTTGTGTGTATTTGCGTGTGTCGTCAGATGGTTAGTGTGTGTGTTGTCAGAGTGCGTTCTCTGTCCTGTTCTGAGGCAAGAGAGATGCTGTAGCAGCACATTCCATTCTCATCTCCCCTCCTCTCCCTTTCTCTCCTCTTCTTTCCCCTCCTCTCCTCTTTTCTCCCCTCCTCTTCGTTCATCTCCCCTCCTTTCCTTTCCTCTCCCCTCCTCTTCTCTCCGCTCCTCTCATCTCCTTTCCTTTCCTCTTCTCTTTGCTCCTCTCCGCTCCTCTCCGCTCCCCTCCTCTCCTTTCCTCTCCCCTCCTCTCCCCTCCTCTCCTCTTCTCTCCGCTCCTCTTCGCTCCTCTCATCTCCCCTCCTCTCAGCTCCTCTAACTCATCACCTCTCCCCTCCTCTCCTTTCCTTTCCTCTCCCCTCCTATCCCCTTCTCTCCCTTCCTCTCTGCTCCTCTCATCACCTCTCCCCTCCCCTCCTCTCCAACTGCTGTTAGTGGCTACGTGGCAGTGGCTGGGCTGTCGGGGCCTCTACTGCTCGCTGGCCCCCTGCCTAGCCACACACACACACATGGCCAGCCCACAGCCATACAGCTGTTGGAGGGAGGGCTTACTGGCAGGAACACGTGTTGCAGCTAGGAATGCTAATAGACTGCTAGCGGCTAACACGAGGCTCCTTCTTATTGTCGATAGGCTAACTGTGGTTCCTGAAGTGACGGTTAAAAATAGCAGTTCCTGCCCTGCACCTAACGTCATTTTGTTCTCTTGAATCATCTTCTCTGTGCAGACAATGTCCCCTTCCTCACCCCTCCTCCCTCCTTTTTCCCCCCCACCCGCCCGCCCCTGTCTGTAGTATGAGAGCAGTACTAATGTTTACACTGGAGGGATAACACAATTAGAATTCCACACATTTCTGAACTCACATGGCCCCCTCTCTAGCCCTGCTGCATACTCTAGGAGTGAGAGAGAGGATGGGGGGGAGGGGGGGAGCAAGAGGGAGAGAGAAGGAAGAGAGGGAGAGAAATGGAGGGGGAATGGAGGGAGAGAGAGAGGGGAGGGAGGAAGAGTGAGAGGGAGGATGGGGGGCGGAGGGAGAGAGAGGGAGTGAGATGGAGGGGGAATGGAGGGAAAGAGGGAAGGGAGTGAGAGAGAGATAGAGAGAGGGGGGGAGCTGAGAGAGGGAAAGGGCAAGCGAGACAGAAAGAGAGTAAGGGAGAAGGAGGAGAGATAAAGAGAGACATCTGAAGGAACTAGAGCCCAAGAAATGTGCGATTATTTTCATTTTTTTTATTATTGATGAACAGCGAGTTGCTACACTGAAGCACTCTTCTCCTCAGATTTTCATCTAGCTGAATTTTTAGGGATGGTAGTTCGATCGTTGAGGGAAACTAATGTCCGCTCACCATTCCCCTTCTTTCGTTTTTTTCCTTCGTTCTTCTCTTCTTTTTTTAACTCTATTTTTTGGCCTCTTTTTCTCTCTACTCTCCTCCATTCTCATCTACCCTGTCAAGCTTTTTTTTTTGTGCGGTGCTGTGTTGAAAGACTAGTCCGAGTCGGTGTCAGTGTCCGTGTGCAAGGTGTTACATAACTGTAGTCTGATCCTGGGAATAGACCGCTACGCCTTTGTGCTCTACTTTTTGTTGTCCCGCCCTTTCGCCTTCGCAGCAGCCAATCGGCAACCAGTAGCCTTTTTTCAACTAACGGGAGGAAAGAGTAATGAGAGTCTGTCAGGAGTTTTTCCAGGAAGTGGATGGTAATAGGCTGACATGGGGATTTTTCTCCCGAACATGTCTTTTTTTGTTGTTGCAAGTTTCCATTTGTTGAAAATGCAACGCTTAGGTTCAAATAATGAGCTCATGTGTTTGTACATGAAGTCTCACGCTCGTTGAGTGCGTGTGCGCTGCCGTGTCTTGTGGTCTTCTACCCTGGAGACACTGGGGAGAGGAGGATGGCAGGAATATGAGAGGGTGAGGAGAGGAGAGGAGGGGGGATGGGAGGGAGACGGGCTCTCATAAGGCTCTCGTTGGGTGCTGGCGGGCTAGGATGACTTCACTCTGCTCTCAGAGGAAGACGAGGAGTGCTGATCCTGTCATTGGTCGGGCTGGGTTCTGACTTGTCAGGAGTCCCAACTGCAGAGCACCCTTTTACAAAATGTCTGGTATTCAACGACCTAATCTGAACAAGAGAGAGAGAGGAAGAGAGAGGGAGAGAGGGAGGGAGGGAGAGAGGGAAGGAGAGCAAGCACAAGAAAAAAGGGGCAGTGGAATACAGTATATTTCAGCATGCTGCTCATACCAATAAAGTTAATTTGACATTTGAAATCAACGTTATGGGCGCTGATGAAGTGATCAATTCTGCTCAGTTTCTGTTGTTTTAAATAAGGTCCCCTTGCTGTGCCCGTGTGCCCCCCCCCCCCAACCCTAACTCACCTTAGCTCCCTCCCGCTCCCTCAGATCCTCCTCATTCATACACCTGTCTGTCCCCTCCGCCCGGCTCACCACCATGGGGAGCAGAGCATTCAGCCGCTCCACCCCCCCGCCTATGGAACTCACTCCCACCCCAACTCAGAAACATTGAATCACTCCCCGACTTCAAATCACTACTCAAAACACACCTGTTTAAAATGGCCTATTCCCTCTGATGCCACTTGCCCTGTTTCATCCCTTAATCCAATTTTAATTGTTCTTATTTTGTGTGTTTTTATTTATCTCTATTCTTGTATGTTGATATTGGTGTTCGTTGTTGATGTGTTCTTTTGCCTCATTTTGTACGGTGTCCTTGAGTGTCTAGAAAGGCTCCATCCAAATAAAATGTATTATTATTATTATTATTAACCCTACGTGTGTGGTGGGAGTGGCGGTACTGGGTGGGCCAGGACTGAGGCTAGGGTTGGGGGCTGAGGCTGAGGCAAGGCTAACGGAGCAGTGCTCACAGCCAGACCTGCTGTGTCCTACTGGCACCCTGAGCTCTCCTCACATACCTGCCCACACCCCTCACCCACCCCTCAACCACCCTGCACCCACTCCACCCTGCACACCAATCCCTGCAGCCTTCCCTTTGTCTCTCTCTGTGTTTGTGTGTGTGTGTCTGTGTGTGTGTGTGTTAAAGACAGCTCCTTCTCATGTTTACCAGGTCAGGTGTGAAGCCCTTTCTCTCAGCAGTAGAATGTATGTCCCCGAGGCCTTCTTCTCCTCCAGCAGCAAGAAGCTTGTTCTTACATGGTGTGTGTGTGTGTGTGTGTGTGGAAGTGTGTATTCAAGTGTGCGTGTGCCTCTGCATTCCACCCCACCCGTTCTTAGTTCCTCTGTGTGGATGACATATCATTACTGCAATTACAGGGCAAGACAACTTTAACTGCCCTCACACACACACACACACACTCTGCACAGACATCCTGATATACTCTTGCACACACTCCCCTGCACATGTGCAGGACGTTAGCAGACGTGGGAATCCAGAGAGAGTTCTGTCTCGTATAAAGCCCCTTTCTGTCTCCCTGAATGCGTGTGTGTGCGTTCACGCTCCTCTCAAAGTTAGCACAAGCCCCAACATTCCTCTCCCTCTCCTTCGCTAATCTGCTCTCTCGCTCCCCTCCCCCCTCCTTCCATTCCTCCCCCCTTCCAGCCCACCTCTCTGCTTTCTCACAAAGGTACTCCTGTGGGAGTGTGTGTGTGTGTGTGGGTCAGAGAGGAAGGGAAGGAAGGAGAGAAGGAAGGAGAGAGGGAGGGAAGGAGGGAGGGCAGGAGGGAGGGCAGGAGGGAGGGAGGGAGGGAGCAAGCTGGCCTCATGGACTGAATCCCTTCAGTAAAAAGAGCCCAGGCGAGTGGGAGTGGTGTGGGAGCCTGCCTTCCTTTATCTTTGGAACTCCCCTCCCCGTTGTGTGTGTGTGTGTGTGTATGTGTGTGTGTGCGCGCACACTTCATAAATGCCAGTGCTAGTCATCAGCGGGAAACATCGCTCTAACAGTTCAGTGGAAAGATCTGAACTGCAGAGATTTTGATACAGGAAGTGGAGAACTGCCACCTGAGAGCATTCCACCCAGGAGAAGGAAGATGATACCTGCATGTGTGGGTGTTTGTGTGCGAGCACCTATCATTGTGTGTGTGTGTGTGTGAGAGCACATTTGTGTATTCATCCACTGTTTGCTCAATAACAGCGATCATCCTGCTGTATTCTGCTTGTCCTCAATCCTGTAGCCTCAAACCTAACCTGTCCAAGGTATCATTACCTTAGCACGGCCATCTTTGTAGTCTTTCCATTAAGCAGATTTGTAGTTCTGGTTCTAATCTATGTGCTGACATGGTGTGGATTTATTGTAGACGTGGCTTTTCTCTGTTTATATCTGTTTATGTGTGTGTGTGTGTTTCTAGACTGTGCTGTGTGATGTTGTGTCTAATCAGAGGGAGGTTTCTTCTCCTGGTGTGTTCCTGTGTGTGTGTGTGTGTGTGTTTGGCCTCATGGCAGCGCTGGGAGGAGCTAACACAAGTCATTCATCCTCCCCCAGCATTCTGCTTCTCGTCGACTCTCATTTCTCTCTTTGCAATTGTTGTTTAAAGTACACTCAGTGGGACTGAGTGGTTAGAACCTGCGGAAAGCAGAACAGCTGCACACACCACACACACACACACACCAACCACGCACCGACTGGTGAACAACACGCTGAAGTTCACCCTTTTTTGTGGTTATGTGTTTTTCGTTCATGCGTGCTGCGTCACAGCGCGTCGGATGTGCGTGATCTGTGGAAGGAATGCAGAAGTACGTGTCTGTGTGTGTGGATCTATACGTGTGTATGCATGTGTGTGTGTGTGTGGATATGTATGTGTATATGCGAGTGTGTGTGTGGATATGTATGTGTATATGCGAGTGTGTGTGTGGATATGTATGTGTGTATGCGAGTGTGTGTGTGTGTGGATATGTATGTGTGTAAGCGAGTGTGTGTGTGGATATGTATGTGTGTATGCGAGTGTGTGTGTGTGTGGATATGTGTGTGTGTATCCGAGTGTGTGTGCGTTCCAGTGACTGGAAGTGGGACAGCCAGTCTGTTCAGTGGATGTGAATCCGCATGCTGAGTCAGCATTGTCACGCTGGAGTCACTTGTGAATGTTTTACTGTTTGTTTGTGTGTGTGGGGGTGGGGGGGGGGTGGGGGGTGGGGAGAGATTCCGTATGTACTGTATATGTGTGTGTTTGGGAGAGAGAGTCTGTATATACTGTGTGTGTGTGTGTGTGTGATGGGGGGAGCTGAATAAATCATGTTTATAATGTTTGAGTCAGTTATACGTTTTTCGCCTTGCCGTTATATTTGAGTTTCTAGACACACCACACACACACCACACACACACACACCTAGACGATCTTTTTCCATATACACTATGGAAGCTCCAAACTGGGTCAGAAATTCAGCAACGTCAGTCGTCCTATTTTACCAGGGGGAGCGATTACTTCAGTGTGTGTGTGTGTGGGCGCGCGTGTGTGTGGGGGTGTGCATGCGTGTGTGATTGTGAAAGCTCAGCTACTTACGGCCCTTTCCTTCCATACACCTACTGTAATGATGTTTGTTCAGTGTGTGAATGTGTTGTCTGCATGTCTGTGCGCGTGTGTATGTATGTTTGTGTGTGTTTGCATGGGTTTGTGTGTGTGTGTAGGTTTGCATACCTGTGTTCATGCGTGTTTGGGTGTGTATGTTTGCGTACGTGTGTCCATATGTTTGTGTGCGCGTGTGTATGTGTGCAAGTGTTGTGTGTGTGTTTGTGTGTGTGTGTATGAGTGTGGCTGGTTTGCTCCAGACCCTGTTTCAGCACAGATGGGCTTGCTCTCACTGTCCAGCACTAATCAACATGCTTCCTAGTATCAGCCATGTATATTACATCTCTGTCTGCCAGCCTGGCTATCTGGTGACAGACACACACACACACACAGTTAGGGGGAACGATAAGAAGAGAGGGAGAGGGAGAACGAGAAGAAGAGAGTCTGAGAGAGGGAAGGAGGGAAGGAGGGACGGGGAAAGATGAGAGAGTCCAGCTGAAAGATGAGAGAAAATGACACAGCTGTTTCTGACTACGTGACTGTTTCTGTGCTACGTGCGTGTGTGAGCACGCGTGTGTGTGAGAGGGAGAGCGAGTGTGTGTGAGTGTGTTTGTGCCCTCTTGGGAGCCTTGCTCCTGGCTATCACATCTTCAGCAGGGATGTCACCTCAGCAACACTCAGTTAGAAAACCTCTGTCACCAGGACCCACCCGTGGCTGGGCCTGTCTGCGTTTGGGCGTGCACGTTTGTACGTGTTCGCAATTAGTGTGTTCACAGGCACCTTCTTGACTTGGAAACCTCTAATATGTGTCTGTGTTCCCGTAAGTGTAATACAGTGTTTTTGAAATAAAGACTTTGTATGTTTATGTTTGAACTCCAAGAGTGTATATAATTGTGATGATATCTGTGTAGGATGTGTGTGTGTGTGTTGTACAGACATTTGACAAGGTTTTGTTGAGTATTTCTGTCTGTTCCCTGTGAGTTTATTGCCTTATAATTTCAAACTTGATCTTTCATCTTCCTCCCTCCTCTGTCTCTCGACACTTGTGCATATGTGTGTGTGTGTAGTGTGTGTTGGGACTGCCAATGCCTGTATATATGTCTGTTACATCACATGACTGAATGACAGTTTCTTATTTTTTCAGTCTCTCTCTCTCACTCTCATCAGTTCAGTTATTTTGGGTGCATGCAGAAGGAAGCGCTCTGATATATTGTCACTGGCCTTCTACTTGTCCAAACTAAACTTATTTTCCCCTCCCATCCTCTCTCTCTCTCCCTGTCTTCCTACCCCTCCCCTCTCCTTCTCTCTCTCTACCCCTCCCATTTCCTTCTCTCTCTACCCCTCCCCTCTCCTTCTCTCTCTCTACCCCTCCCCTTTCCTTCTCTCTCTACCCCTCCCCTCTCCTCTCTCTCGACCCCTTCCCTCTCTTTCTCTCTTTCCACCCCTCCTCTCTCCTCCTCTCTAACCCCCCCCCCCCCCCCCCCCACACTCCTCTTTGTCCCCCTCCCAGGTAGGCAGTTCAGTGAATTTCTCCATGAATGTACGTCACAATGATGATGACAGACCAGATTCCCCTGGACTTGGCTCCTCCCCTCCTGAACGGGGAGGTTCCGCTCGGCATGCACATGGTTAACGGGGACGCGGCGCAGCAGGTAACACGCATGCGCACACGCAATCGCGGAAACTCACACACATCCGTGCAGTCACTCGCGCACACGATCAAAGACACTCATGCACACAATCACAGACACACTCACACACAATTACAGAAATGCACCTACACACATGCACTCACTTGCACACACAATCACACTCACAAAAGATCATAAACACACCATATTATTTAATAAATGGTCTGAACTAGATAATTTCATAAGATTTAGAATGTAATTTGCTTCCGCTGTTGAAAAGGAAACAGGAAAAATGGTTCCTGGTTCCTAATGTCTCCGGCCTAATCTGTCCGATCATCTCTGCTCTACCAAAATGCACGTTTGGTGTGTCTGTATTGCCGCTTTTATCGTGCTTCCGACAAACACAGTGCTGGTGTGAAGACAGACAGTTCATAAACCGATCTACATATGCACACACATCTACAGGCATCATCCTAGACATACGGCCATACAGTCACTCACACACACAATCCTACACACACACACACATTCCCACGACACACACACACAGGGACACAGACACGCTCCCAGAAGGAAGGGGTTTCTCTGCTCAGGAAACGTGGGTCACCCTTTAGCATGCGGTGGTTCCCATAGCAACAGCCGTCGCAGCAGACATAGCAGGAAGCGTGGTGCGTGTGTGTGATAGAGAGAGAGAGAGAGAGAGAGCGTGTGTGAAATGGTCAGAGCAGGTTTGTCGTTGCGATGGGACAGCTCGTCGAGAGCGCAGGAGGAGTGTGGGGTAGGACCACGATGACACGGACCACCTGTAGAGGATAGAGAGAGTGTGTGTGTCAGTCAGTCTGAGCCATGGAGGGCCAGTTTCTTCACATCTATAGCCACGTATACACTCTCAACAACCTGTACACGGATAACATGACGGTAAAGTACTATTTCGCACATGCACAGACTGATGTAACAGGTTGTAATCCTGTGAAAGAGGCTGTTTCTCTGTTTAGAAGTTAATTATGTTGTGTGTGTGTGTGTGTGTGGTGGGGTCTGTGTGTGGGGGGGTCTGTGTGTGTGGTGGTCTAAGTGTGTGGGTCTGTGTGTGTGGGGGTGTGCACTCAGTGGACCCAGCGGTGAAGAGACCTTTTGTCTTGATGATTTCAGAGAATGTTTCAAGGGCTCTCGGGTTTCCCTAGCCATGTCTGATGCTACTCTGGGATCTGTTTGTCAGCCTGTTTAGCTCTGAGGCTGAGGGGGAGCTGTGTGCTGTCTCTCCTGTGTGCTCTGTGATCGCTGTGTCATGTCTGATCTCTCCACCTGTCCTCTCTGAGCTCACTGTGTTGTGTCTGATCTCTTCTCTACTGTCTTTGTGCTCGCGGTATCGTGTCTGATCTCTTCTCTACTGTCTCTGTGCTCGCAATGCCGTGTCTGATCTCTTCTCTGCTGTCTCTGTGGTCGCTGTGTCATGTCTGATCTCTGCTGTCTCTTGCTTGGCGTGATCAGTGCGTGTGCTCTGTGCTCGGCAGGTCATCCTGGTGCAGGTGAACCCGGGGGAGACCTTTACCATCCGGGCTGAGGACGGCTCTCTGCAATGCATCCAGGGTAGGTCCCCACCTTATGACATCAGAGTCCCGCAGATGACCTCATCATTAGGGTGCTTGAGAAATAACTTAATGTGCTGCTTTTGTTTGATCGATCTAAGAACAGCATAGTTGACATCCATTAAGTAGGATACCATATACACATACAATATACAGTACACTTATACATTTACATTGATTAATTTAGCTTTTATCCAAAGCGACTTACAAGAGATAGCTTTACAAAAGAGCATCGGTCTCTGAGCATAGCAACATGATAGACCCCAAACATAGCGGGTTTATAGATTATGAAACATACATCGTGAGAACCAATAAGTGCCAAGGGAAGAGCTATAAGAGCATTTAGCCGAACATTTTACAAATTTAAGATGAGTCTCTGACGGACAGTAGTCTACCTATGGGATGCAAACAATAAAGCAACAACACTAACTAGTTTCCACTCAGGGATTAACAAGTCATTCTGATTCTGAACAACAACAACAACAGCAACACCTAAGTGCCATTAAATTCTCGGAACAAGTGAGTCTTGAGCCTTTCATAGAATATGAAATATGTACAGAATATAAATGCAGGATGCAGTGTTTACATACAGAGTACGGTATATAAATACAGAATATAAACAAAGTACAGTATATACATACAGGATACAGTGTAAACATACACAATACAGGATACGTACAGGGGGCAGTATAAAAATACAGGATGCAGTGTACAAATATAAAGTATACTGTATAAATACAGTCTGTCTTGGGGGTTAGGTTGAACGAAATCCAGGTGTCAATCAGTCCTGAGTTACAAGACCTTTGACCTATGGCAGGAGCAGGGAGGGGATGGGGGGACTCCCGCTGTTCAACTATATGGGTTTCACTTTGATTACATCACAACAGCATCCTAAAAGGTCTGTTTGTCTGTTTATCCCCCTCTCTCTGTTTCTCTTTGTCTCTCTGTCTCTTTATCTCTCTCTCAGTCTCTTTTTATCTCTGTCTTGCTCTCTGCCTCTCTCTGTCTCTCTTTATCTCTCTCTTCCTTTCTGCCTCTATCTTGCTCTCTGTCTCTCTCTTTGTCTCCCTCTCTGTCTCTCTTCCTCGCTGCCTCTCTCTGCCTCTCTTTCTGTCTCTCTCTCCTTCTCCAGTCTTCACTTTCAGTGACAAGGCCTGTCATTCACTGGTGTCCCAGTCCATGTTATTGTAGCTAATTACCCCACCTCCTTCTCTCCCCTCTCTCTGTGTAATTCAATTTGACTGTAAATATACGAGAAGCTGGCTGGAGACTGGAGCAGAGACACACACTCACACACAGATAGACATCAGTGTAGACAGCAGCATGTGTCTGTGCGCGTGTGTGTGTGTGTAACTTCCACCAGTTAGTACTACAGAAAACTTAGAGAGCTGACTTGTGCAATGATTTGTTTTGCAAACTGCAGACAACTGTACTAACTGCACACACGCGCCAAAATCATTTCCAATTTGCTCAAATCAATCAGAAATTCCAATCGGATGTGAACTTTTCGCAAAATGAGCGAAGCACTGGAGAAAAAAAACGGCAAATGTAAGTTGTCTTTTGGGTAGAGACATTCTCTACACTGCTCATGCTCATCACTAAATGTATGCGTGCGTGCGCAGGTGGGCGTGTGGGTTGGGGGGGGGGGGGGGCGCGATGTATGTGTGCAAGTTTGTGCCTGTCTGTTGCGTGCGCCGGCCCTCCGTGTTTTTGCTATAATGTTATGTGTTTATATTTGGGCGCCGTGAGGGTGTGTAGTCCCCTGGAAACCGCTCCGCTTGTTCCCCCGCTAATAGGCTGAGTGAGGAAGGCTCTAGAAAATGTGTGAAAGACATATTGTGACATGCGTACACGTGTCCCGGAGCAGGTCATCGAGTTTATTGAGAGCTGGGGGGCAGTCATTATGTTTTGGAGACGAGAGGAGCTGGACGAGCGAAAGACTGTGTGTGATTACTTAGACTTCAGAGCACTCTCTCTCTGAGTGTGTGTGTGTGTGTTTGTGTGTGTGTGTGTGTGATTATACAGACCTCAGAGCTCAGCCAGGATGCATGCTTATATATAAAGTAACCTCTGTTTAACTGTTGCTTGGTGGTACACACACACACATACACGCGCATGCATGAGCAGTAGCCAAAGAGAGATTCTCTCATATATAGCCTCTCCTCCCTTCCTCCCTCTCTTCAGCCCACTCTTCTCCCTGGGAGCCTCTTCTTCCTCCTTGTTACTGTACCCCTCTCTGTCCCCATCTCTCTTCTCTCCTCCAGCATTCCCTCCCTCCCTCTCTTTTTACCAGTCTCCTCTCTAACTCCCTACCTCCCTTCCCCTCTCCTCTCCCCTCCTCTTTTCTCCGTCCTCCTCTCCCTCCTCCCCTCGCTCCCTCCCTCCCTCTCCTCCCTTTTTACCACTCTTCCCTCTAACTCCCTCCTTCCCCTCCTCTCCCCTCAGCTCTCCTCTACCTTTCCCCCTCCCCTTTTCCCTCCCTCTCTCTGGTTCTGTAGCTGAGTGAGTCAGTTCTCTGTTGTGGACAGTGTCTGCGCTCCAAAATACTTCCTGCTTGTCTGACTTATTGGGCCCTGGGTTTCTATGAGTCTGCTAATTAGCGCTGTAGCAAGGGTAGTGTGTGTGTGTGTTCTGTTTGGACAGGCTGACCTTTCAATGCTCCGGGGTCCATTCTGACTGACCCCCTCCCCCCACCACCACCACCTCTCCTTACCCACCCGCCTCCTCCCACACTCCCCCCTCCCCCCAGTAAGACCAGTCCCCTGAGCTTTCCCACACTCACATCAAAGGCCGAGACTCTGGAGAGAGTGTGAGAGCACCCTGCTCTGGAATGTGTGTGTGTGCGTGCGCGTGTGTGCGCGAGAGGACAAGCCCCCACCCCCCCTCTTTCCACCTCCCTATGTTTACTGTTTGTTCTTTTCAGTGTGTTGTGTGTGTTTGTGTGTGTGTTTGGGGGGGGGGGGCAGTGGGTGCGGAATGACACATTTGGTACTGCCCAACAGGATGTGACATCACATCACATGGCCTCCTGGCCCCATAACAGAACCAGAACCAGATGTTGGTGCGTTATCAGTGGTAAAATGTAAAGAGATGAGGTAGTAGATCACAGTAGATGAGGAAGCGCCTGATGTTGCGTTCACACTGGACACAAATCTGCGGCCAAATTAGCAAATTCGCATCTAGTTTGGCGCTTGTACCTGTATAATGACAATAAAGTTGAATCTAATCTAATCTAACGGCACTGCACTGCACTGCACTGCAATAACTTGGGTTATTGAAAAGTCGGAGCAAATTTACAAATTACGTTTTATCTATAAAATAAGCAAAACCGACTACACTTCCCATTTTCCGTCTCGTTTTATTTATTACATTTGATGTTTATTAGCAAATTTGCATATTTGAACATTTGTGCCGCGCTGGAGAACCTGTAGATTCGCACCGCAGAACCCGTAGACGTTTACATCGACTTAACATGTCAGTCAGACACCCAAGTCGCAACTTTGTGTCCGGTGTGAACGCAGCATAACTTGTCACATGCTGGATGCTTCATTATGTGATTGACTGTTGGATTCGATTTGTTAGAACGGCTTCAGTGGTCGGTAGTTGACCACCGACTTACTGAAAGCAGGTTTTTCAGACTTGGAATCGATACGTTAAATCGATTAAACATGACATAAACACAAATACTCTGTTTTAGAGTCCTTTAGTCGTATCCTCTATCATCTCTCCCTCCATCCTCCCCTCTCCTCACCTCTCAATACCCCCTTTCCGTCCTTTGTAGATTCTTAGTTTAGGAAAATGGTCGCCATGACAACGGACTACCTCTCTTTGCTCTGTAAGTTGCTCAGTGTCTGCTAAATGAGTAAATGTTGATATGCGATGAGGTGTAGCAGGGATATGAGTTGGGGAAATTAGGTGAGATGGGGAGGTTAGATTTTGGACCAAAACATTAAGCATGTGTGGTTTTGAAACACACATAACACACAACCTTATAAAGGGGTGAGAAATAAAGAAATGGCAAGAATGGGAGAGATACAGAAGGGAGGGGGAGGGGAGGTGGGAGGTTGACAGTAGGGATGGAAGGAGGTTGCAGACACTGCGTGTCTGGTCCTGTCTGCTGTTCAGCATTCCGGGCGAGGCCATTTCCCCTGCATGCTGACCCCAACCACCCCTGCACTGCACACTTGGTTTGGCCTGCTAGCCAGTGGGTAGGTCTGACACACTTTTGGGACCTGCCCACTGAGGAGGGTCGGGGGGGGGGGGGGACGTCAACTACCTGCTCTCCGGAGAAAAACTGAGGTTTGTTTGACTGTATGTACAGTATGTCAGTGTGTGTGTATGTGTGTGTGGACATGGCAGAGCATGTGTGTCAGCGTGTGTTTGCATGTGTGCGTACGTGTGTGGATCAGAGGTAGTGCAGTGCTGTTCTACATTTTTCCAGAAAGAGAGTGGGGGGGAGGTACTGAAAGACAGCTTTTCCAGGACTGGAATTCTTGGCTTTCTGGAAGCTCAGGGTACAGCTGGAGCACTCCCACACTCCCTCCTTCCCTCCCTGACTCTCTTTCTCCTTCCCTGCCTGCCTCCCTCCCACCCTGCCTCTCTTTCTTCCTTCCTCTCTGCCTCCCTCCTTCTTCCCTTTTTTTCTCTCTCTTTTTGTCTGTCTGGATCCATCCTTCATTTAGTCACACTTCTTCTATTCTCCCTCTCTCTACCTCTCTACTTTTCTCTATCTCTTTCGGTCCACTGCTCTCTCTACCTTTTTCACCTCTCTTTCTTCTTCACTCCTCTCTCTCACTCTGCCAGATGTCATGCAGTCACTCTCTTTCTGCTACTTTTCACCTTTCTATCTGCTGTTTCACATTCATGGCATCATACAAATGTGTGTGTGTGTGTGTGTGTGTGTCCTGGCAGTGTGTGTGTGGATGAGTTTAGTTTGAGCTGTTTTCAAGCTGTGTTAAGGACGGACTTAAGGAGGGGGAGCGAGGAGTGGATGGAGGAAATGGTAGGGAGAGAGGTGAGGAGTGGTGAAGGGAATGGTAGAGAGAGGAGGAGAGAGAGAGAGTTGAGGAGCAGTGGAGGGAATGGTAGAGAAAGAGAGAGACGCGAGGAGGGGTGGAGGGGTTTCAGCAGCATAGAGGGGAGTACTCCTTTTGACCTAGATATCATTCTTCTCTCCTCCCTCGTTTCTCTCTCTCTCTCTTCTCCCTGGTCTTACACTCTCCCACTCTTTGTTGTCTGATTAGCTGGTAGTGAGATAGTTGCACACACACATTCCCTTTCACACACTCACATTATCACACTCGCAGGAATTTCAAGTGGGGAAAGTCCCTCATAATCTAAGATTTCCAGTCTTGCATCTTTCCACCGAATTTCAGTGGAAGACCAACCTCCCCACCAGTGGTCTTCTCTCCCTCCGTCCCCTGTGCTAGCTCTCCCCCTCCTCCCTCTTTCTCTCTCGCTCTCTCTCTTTCTCCCCCCTCTCTCCCTTTCTCTCTCCCTCTCCCCCCTTTCTCCCTCTCTCCCCCTCTGTCTCTCCTCTCTCCCCCTCTCTCTCTGTCACTCCTCTCTCTCTGTCTCTCTCTGTTTCTCCTCTCCCCCCCTCTCTCTGTCTCTCCTCTCCCCCGCTCTCTCTCTCTGTTTCTCTCTCTCCCCCCTCTCTTTGTCTCTGCTCTCTCTCTTTCTCTCGCTCTCTCTCATCCTCACTCATGTCAGACTCCTCCTCAGCCTCTCCAGTCACTCTACAGACAGTGCTCTGTTCAGACTGTGAGTCACACTCCAGGAATGCCCCACATTAACATGTGGAAGACTGGCTTGCCAGCAGGAGGAGGAGGGAGGGAGGGAGGGGAGGGAGAGAGGGAGGGAGGAGGAGGGAAAGACTTACATGGACGAAGGGCTGGAGAGGGGGGAGGAGAGAGAGTTGCCGTTCATTTGGGGGAGGGGAGTAGGACTTGGTTTTTACCCCAAGGGGAGATGGAAGTGAGCAATAGAGGGGGGGGGGGGGGGGTTAGGGAGGGAGGAAGGGGGGAGGGAGAGAGAGAGATGGAAGGAGAAGATTAACAAGAGAGAAGGATGGAGAGCAGGAAACAATTATACGTCAAAGTCTCTTTACACACCAACAGCTGTTGCACCTCTTCACACTCCGTATGTTTGAAAGAGAGGAGAGAGAGAGAGAATAAGAACGTGTGAGAGAGAGACAGAGAAAGTGAGAGAGACACGAATACAGTGTTGGGGTGAGGCAGTGTGTGATGTGTGGTTAAGTATGTCAGATGCTCCATTACAGTATGCTGGACTCGCCGAGAGCTGTGCGTGTGTGTGTAGGTGAGAGTGTGTATGTCTACGATGTTTTTGTCCGTCTTTCTCTCCCTCAGTGTGTGTTTGTATACGTTGCGTAGGTGTGGGTCACGACTCTGGCTATCAGGGAAGTCAACAGATGGAACTGGGTTTGCTTTTCGTGGGTCTCCTTGGTGACCGTCGCAGGTGATGTCATCGGGACCACCTCGTTTTGCTCTGTTGTTAATGCCTGTGTGTGTAGTCGCTTCAACTAGCGAAAACTTCAGAGAACCGGTTTTTCCGGCGGCTAGATCCGCGCACCATCACAACGTTGGCTGTGTCCGAAATCCTTCCCTTATTCCCTACTCCCTACATAGGGAAATAAATGTAGTGGACTATATAGTGAGCTCAACATAATTTTTTTCGGGACACTTCTCTTGGCGCCGGTAATTACATCATCGCTGTCGCACAATTAAAACGTACCAAATTAATGTCGTCATACTTAATACTTGTCCATTTAATACTGCATTTTTATTCAATTTGAGACTTTTGATCACTGTCCTGTACGTTTTATTTTCGTATTTGCCGTATTTTCGTATGCCCAGTGAACTTGCATGGCAATGCATGATGGGATATCTTGCTTTGGTTAGTGACCATCGGATGTTCACTACTTTTCGCTGTGAATCGTGGGATACATGCAGTGCACTATATAGTGGACAATGAATATTCGGACACCGCTACAAAATGACGTGGTCACTATGTAGTGCACTACATAGTGGTTAGGGAGTGATTTCGGACACAGCCTTTTTTTTTTTTTACGACTTACCGGCGAGCGCGACGACAAAGGCGGACCACGCCATTCCCTTGCCAGTGTTGCTGCTGGCTCAGCATGCCTGCATGTCAGAAGCGAGGGCTCCTACCTGATCCTGCTGCTCGTGGTGCTAAGCGCTGGATAAGATTAAATGCAAACTCTCAAAGCTACCTGGGCTTCAGAATCAGAATGGGGTTTATTCGCTATGCAAGATTAACAAACATAGAATTCACTGTGGCAGAAATGAGCTAACATAGAACATATATGTGGCATACTAATAAAAAATTAATACAATGTAAAATACACTACAGATATGATACAGATAAACAAATGATACAAATGATACAAATGATACAAATGATACAAATGATACAAATAACATGGAAGTACAAATAACAGGTACAGAGTGCAATGGAATGGGCTTCTCAAAAGTGTTGTGGGTAATCAAATTATTTTATGATTAAGTTATTAATCATAAGAGGCCTGGTTCAAACCCCGGCTGTGTCAACATGACGTTGTGTCCTTGGGCAAGGCACTTCACCCTACTTGCCTCAGGGGGGAATGTCCCTGTACTTGTAAGTGGCTCTCACAAACAACAAAAAGAACAACAACATCGAAATACAACATTGTACACATTATACAATGAATTGAAAGCAAAATATGTGCATTAAGTATGCATGACAAAATATATTATGGATGTAAAAGAAAGCTAATGGACGTGTTTCTACACCCGCATGCACACATCCGCCGCACACATCCTCAGACAGAGCATCTTTAGAGATCATAATCTACATTCCACAAAAGCAACTCAAAGCTGCTTCGACCAGGTGAACTGGTGTGTGTGTGTGTGTGAGAGAGAGATAGTCTGCCTATCTTGAATGTGTTGTTGTGGGTTAGCAAGGGTGTAGGGATTTAAAGGAAGGCAAATTCCTGAAATTATTATTACTTTCATTATTCAGCATTCTGCTGTACCCCCCCCCCCCCTCCCCCACCCCCTCACATCAGTGTCAGTGTGTGTTGGTGTCTCAGCACACATCTGATACTACATGTGTGCTGAGACTACATCCTGTGCTGTTTAACATATTCTGCCTGCCGTGGTTCTCTTTTTCCACGCTTTCTCTGTATTTTCGTTTTGTCCTTTTCCCTTCCTCTTTTTCTCTCTCGCCACTTTTTAGGTATTCGGTGGTAATTCATAGTTATGGAACGAATAAGTGGATATTATTTAGGTATAATGTGAGCATCTGTGTGTGTCAAATAGAGGCAGCCTTGGTGGGAGGGCCTCCTCTCAGCTCAGGAGAGATAACACCTTGTTAATGCTTACATAACTTCCAGGCAATGCCACGTCATAACTGACCCAGACACAGACAGCAGCTCTCTCTCTCTCTCTCTTTCTCTATTTCCCTCTATTTCTCCCTATTGCTCTCTCTCGCTTTCTCTCTCTCTCTCTCTCTCTCTCTCTCTCTCTCTCTCTCTCTCTCTCTCTCTCGGCACACACACACACAAACACACACCTCTGGATAACAGATCAGAGAGCCCCAAAAGCAGCTGCCAGATCTGGACGGATGTGTGTGTGTGTGTTTGGTATATCCATCTGTACCTTGTTGGCTCTATGTAGGTCAGCTTACAAGCAGGCTCCTATAGTCTGATATCACTGCCTCAGACACACACACATACACAGACACACACTTTTTCCCAGGAGGGTCTGCGTTTCCTCTCAGTGTGGTGACCACATGTGAGGGACTAGTAGAATGAAAGAGAGAGGAGAGAGAGGCAGAGGGAGAGGGAGAGAAAGACAGACAGAGGGAGAGAGGGAGAGAGAGAAAGAGAGAGAAAGAGAGAAAGACAGACAGAGAGGGAGAGAAAGAGAGAAAGACAGACAGACAGAGGGAGAGAGGGAGAGAGAGAGAGAAAGAGAGAGAAAGACAGACAGAGAGGGAGAGAGAGAGAAAGAGAGAAAGACAGACAGAGAGGGAAAGAGAGAAAGACAAACAGAGGGAGAGAGGGAGAGAGAGAGAGAATAAGATGGAATGGAGGAGAGGGAAAGTGAGGCTAGGAACTTATTCTCGTATGCATTGCTTTGAGATGGGTTTATGTACGTGTGTGTCTGTGTGTTTATGTGTATTGAAATGAGAGAGCGTGTGTCGTGTGTGTGTGTGGGTTCATGTGTTTTGGTTAAAGAGGGTGCATGAGTCTGTATTTCAGAGAGAGAATGTGTATGAGCAGCTGATGACAAATAAAACGAAGTCAGTTACGTCACCCGGATCGGCGAAACCGGGGCCCCACTCTGGAGCCAGGCCCAGAGTGGGAGCTCGCAGGCGAGCGCCTGGTGGCCGGGTCTTTTCCCATGGGACCCGGCCGGGCCCAGCCCGAAAAGGCGACGTGGGACCACCTTCCCGTAGGCCCACCACCCGCAGGAAGGACCGTAAGGGGCCGGTGCTGTGTGATTTGGGCGGTGGTCAGGGGCAGGCGCCCGGACGACCAGAGCCGCGCACACAGTCTCTAGCGCTGGGGACATGGAATGTCACCACGCTGGCGGGGAAGGAGCCCGAGCTTGTGCGGGAGGTCGAGCGTTACCGGCTAGATATAGTCGGCCTCGCCTCCACGCACAGCTTGGGCTCTGGAACCATTATCCTTGAGAGAGGCTGGACTCTTCATTTCTCTGGCGTTCCCCGTGGGGAGAGGCGGCGGGCTGGCGTGGGTTTGCTTATAGCCCCACAGCTCAGTCGCCACGTGTTGGAGTTTACTCCGGTGAACGAGAGGGTTGCGTCCCTGCGCCTAAAAGCCGGGGACAGGTCTCTCACTGTTGTGGCGGCCTACGGGCCGAACAGCAGTGCAGAGTACCCGGCCTTCTTGGAGTCTTTGGGAGGCGTACTGAACAGTGCGCCGACTGGGGACTCCGTTGTTCTACTGGGGGACTTCAACGCCCACGTGGGAAATGACAGTGACACCTGGAGAAGGGTGATTGGGATGAACGGCCCCCCTGATCGGAACCCGAGTGGTGTTCTGTTTTTGGACTTCTGTGCTAGTCACGGTATGTCCATAACTAACACCATGTTCAAGCACAAGAGTGTCCATCAGTGCACGTGGCACCAGGACACTCTAGGCCGAAGGTCGATGATCGACTTTGTTGTCGTGTCTTCTGACCTGCGGCCGTGTGTCTTGGACACTCGGGTGAAGAGAGGGGCGGAGCTGTCAACCGATCACCACCTGGTTGTGAGTCAGATCCGCTGGCGGGGGGGGAAGTTAGACAGACTTGGCAGGCCCAAACGTATCGTGAGGGTCTGCTGGGAACGTCTGGCAGACCCGTCTGTCAGAGGGATCTTCAACTCACACCTCCGGGAGAGCTTCTCACAGATCCCGGGGGAGGCTGGGGACATCGAGTCTGAATGGACCATGTTCTCGACCTCCATTGTCAATGCGGCAGTCCGGAGTTGCGGTCGCAAGGTCTCTGGTGCTGGTCGCGGCGGCAATCCCAGAACCCGGTGGTGGACACCGGAAGTAAGGGATGCCGTCAAACTGAAGAAGGAGTCCTATCGAGCCGTTCTGGCTTGTGGGACTCCCGAAACAGTTGACCGGTACCGGCAGGCCAAGCGTGCCGCGGCTCGGGTAGTCGCAGAGGCAAAAACTCGGGTCTGGGAGGAGTTCGGGGAGGCCATGGAGAAGGACTATAGGTCGGCCCCAAGGAAATTCTGGCAAACCGTTCGGCGCCTCAGGAGGGGGAAGCAGTGCTTCACCAACACTGTTTACGGTGCAGGTGGGGAGCTGTTGACGTCGACTGGGGATGTTGTCGGACGGTGGAAGGAATACTTTGAGGATCTCCTCAATCCTGCCGTCACGTCTTCCGAGGAGGAAGCAGAGACTGGGGACTTCGGGGCGGACCCGCCTATCACCCGGGCTGAAGTCACTGAGGTAGTCGATGGGCTCCTTGGTGGCAGGGCTCCGGGGGTGGACGAGATCCGTCCTGAGTACCTGAAGTCTCTGGATGTTGTGGGACTGTCCTGGTTGACACGCCTCTGCAGCATCGCGTGGCGGTCTGGAACAGTGCCTATGGATTGGCAGACCGGGGTGGTGGTTCCCCTATTTAAGAAAGGGGACCGGAGGATGTGTTCCAATTACAGAGGAATCACACTCCTCAGCCTCCCCGGTAAGGTCTACGCCAGGGTACTGGAGAGGAGAATCCGGCCAATAGTCGAACCTCGGATCCAGGAGGAGCAGTGTGGTTTTCGTCCTGGCCGCGGAACACTGGACCAGCTCTACACCCTCTACCGGGTGCTCGAGGGTTCATGGGAGTTTGCCCAACCAGTCTACATGTGTTTTGTGGATCTGGAGAAGGCATTCGACTGTGTCCCTCGTGGTGTCCTGTGGGGGGTACTTCGGGAGTACGGGGTCCGGGGCCCTTTGTTAGGGGCCGTCCGTTCCCTGTACAACCGAAGTAGGAGCTGTGTTCGCATTGCCGGCAATAGGTCAGACCTGTTCCGGGTGCATGCTGGACTCCGCCAGGGTTGCCCTTTGTCACCGGTTCTGTTCATTGTTTATATGGACAGAATTTCTAGGCGCGCCCATGGGGCGGAGGGTTTCCGGTTCGGGGAGCACAGGATCTCATCTCTGCTGTTTGCGGATGATGTTGTCCTGTTTGCTTCCTCGAGCCGGGGCCTCCAGCATGCTCTGGAGCGGTTTGATGCCGAGTGTGAAGCGGCTGGGATGAGGATCAGCACCTCCAAATCCGAGGCCATGGTACTCGACCGGAAAAAGGTGGCTTGCCCCCTCTGGGTGGGTGGGGAGCCTTTGCCTCAAGTGGAGGAGTTCAAGTATCTCGGGGTCTTGTTCACGAGTGACGGAAGGACGGAACGTGAGATTGACAGGCGGATCGGTGCAGCGTCTGCAGTGATGCAGTCTCTGTACCGGACTGTCGTGGTGAAGAAGGAGCTGAGCCGCAAGGCAAAGCTCTCGATTTACCGGTCAATCTACATTCCTACTCTCACCTATGGTCATGAGCTTTGGGTCATGACCGAAAGGACAAGATCGCGGATACAAGCGGTCGAAATGAGTTTCCTCCGCAGGGTGGCTGGGCGCTCCCTTAGAGATAGGGTGAGGAGCTCGGTCACACGGGAGGAGCTCGGAGTAGAACCGCTACTCCTCCACGTCGAGAGGAGCCAGTTGAGGTGGCTCGGGCATCTGTTTAGGATGCCTCCTGGACGCCTCCCCCGGGAGGTGTTCCAGGCATGTCCCACCGGGAGGCGGCCCCGGGGAAGACCTAGGACACGCTGGAGGGACTATGTCTCTCGGCTGGCCTGGGAACGCCTCGGGATCCCCCCGGAGGAGCTGGAGGAGGTGTGTGCGGTGAGGGAAGTCTGGGCTTCCCTGCTAGACTGCTGCCCCCGCGACCCGGCCCCGGATAAGCGGAAGATAATGGATGGATGGATGGAGAATGTGTATGTTAAATACAGTGTTACTATGTGTTATAGACAGATATAGTGTGTTTGTGTGTTATAGACATAGAGAGGATCTGTTTGTGTGTGTGTGTTATAGACGGAAAGAGTGTGTTTGTGTGTTATAGACGCAAAAGGTGTGTTGAGTGTTATAGAGAATATGTGTTTGTGAGTGTGTTACAGACTGAAAGAGTGCATTTGTGTGTTATAGGCATAGAGAGCATGTGTTTGTGTGTGCTTTATAGTGTGTGTGTGTGTGTTAATGTTATAGACAGAAAGAGTGCGTTTGTGTCCTGAGGCCCAGCTGCAGCTGTCTCCGACAGCTGTATCATGGGAAACATCTGAAGAAATCTTGCATCATCTCCTGTGTGTGTGTGTGTGCGTACGGTGGAGGGGTCGAATTGTGTCCCTTTTCATCCCACTATGTTGTCTACAAAGCCTGCATGCTTAAATGTTTGTCTGCCTGTCTGCTTGTTTATCTGCCTGTCTAACTTCCTGCCACATATACCATGATGCTATGGGTCATTCTAGAACGTCTGAGGACTCACTGTATTGCTACTCCTTCCTAGGTAAGCACTGATGTCATGAAAAGTGCAGGAAATGAAGTCGTGTGTGACCTCTGACCTCAAGAAGGGTGTGTGTGCTCCTTCGCCAGGATCTTAGACAGGAAGTGACAGCCCCTGAGTGGAAGAGTTGAGTGTTTGGTCTACAGCTTACTGCCTGCAGCTTACTGACCCCTGCCTGCTGTCGGACCCCTGCCTAATACTCTGCTATCAGTGAACAGCTCTTATACACTAAGTCTAGTACACTAGGTCTAATACACTCTGTCAAATACACTAGGTCTAATACACTCTGTCAAATACACTAGGTCTAATACACTCTGTCAAATACACTAGGTCTAATATACTCTGTCTATTACATTCTGTCTAATACACTAGGTCTAATACACTCTGTCAAATACACTAGGTCTAATACACTCTGTCTAATACACTAGGTCTAATACACTCTGTCAAATACACTAGGTCTAATACACTCTGTCTAATACACTAGGTCTAATACACTCTGTCTAATACACTAGGTCTAATATACTCTGTCTATTACATTCTGTCTAATACACTAGGTCTAATACACTCTGTCAAATACACTAGGTCTAATACACTCTGTCATATACACTAGGTCTAATACACTCTGTCAAATACACTAGGTCTAATATACTCTGTCTATTACATTCTGTCTAATACACTAGGTCTAATACACTCTGTCAAATACACTAGGTCTAATACACTCTGTCTAATACACTAGGTCTCTGTCAAATACACTAGGTCTAATACACTAGGTCTAGTACACTAGGTCTAATACACTGTCAAATACACTTGGTCTAGTACACTAGGTCTAGTACACTAGGTCTAGTACACTAGGTCTAGTACACTAGGTCTAGTACACTCTGTCTAACACACTAGGTCTAATACACTAGGTCTAGTACACTAGGTCTAATACACTAGGCCTAATACACTAGGTCTTGTACACTCTGTCTAATACACTCTATTTAATACACTAGGTCTAATACATTAGGTTTATTACACTCTGTCTAATACACTAGGTCTAGTACACTAGGTCTAGTACGCTAGGTGTAGTACACTAGTAGGCCCTACACTTTTTTCCTCCTGTCTGCTTCTTCTCCGCTCTCGTCTCCTCTCCTCCCCTCTCCTCCCTCTCCTCATCTGCTTTCCTCGTCGCTTCACCTCTCATCTATTCCTCTACTTTTTCATCTTCTCATTGATGTTGCAGTCTGCAGACAGAAAGAGAGGGAGGGAGGAAGAGAGAAAGGGAGGGAAAGAGGATGCAGGGACAAAGAGCGTCTTGTTATTTGGGGTTAGGTGGGCTTTAGGCTTGTTGGGTCCGGTCTGGGGGGCCTGTGATGGGAACGCTGTGTGTATGTGTGTGTGCGTGTGTGTGTGTGTGTGTGTAAGCAGTGGAATGCTGCTGTTTGCTGAGTGAAGAGCACAGAGGCTGCAGGGACTGTCCAAACACATGTCTGTTTGCCAAGCATGTGCGTGTGTGTGTATCTGTGTGTCTGTGTGTGTGTGTTGTAGTCTCTCTGTGTGTTTTCATGCCAGCTTATGCAAGTGGGAGAGTCTGTGAGAAAGTGTGTGAGAGAAATAATTGTGAGGTGTATGTGCGTCCCTCTGCGAATGTGTGTGTATGTTTACGTGTGTGTGTTTACCTGTGTGTGTGTGCATGCTCTGACCTGCTACTAAATGAAGACCTTCATAGCTCTCCGAGGCTCCATGAGGGGTTGAAGAGGACTGAAAGGGCTCTCTCTCTGCACTTCTCACCTACACACACACACACACTCGCCCACTCTGTAGACTTTGCTCTGTTTGCGTGTGTGTGGCGTGATTTATACTGAACCCAGCATATGTCTCTATGGGATAAAACTACTTTAGCAGCCTTGAGACCTCCGCTACCGGGAAAGAGATTGAGAGAGGCTGGAAGAGAGAGAGCGGCAGGGAGATAGACAGAGAGAGAGGCAGGAGAGATGCAGGAAGCGAGGCAGGAGAGAAGCAGCAGAGACAGAGGCAGGGAGAGAGAGAGGCAGGGAGAGAGGCAGCAGAGAGAGACAGAGGCCGGGAGAGAGAGAGAGGCAGGGAGAGAGGCAGCAGAGAGAGTGAGGCAGGGAGAGAGACAGAGATGTAGGAAGCGAGGCAGGAGAGAGGCAGGGAGTGTGGCAGGGAGAGATGCAGGGAGAGAGGGGAAGGCAGACAGACAGAAGATGAGAGGGAAGAAGAGGAGAGGGGGTGGAGTGGAGGGGGTTATGGGTGTGTTTAACAGTCAACCCATTCATTTCTTCTTATCCATATTAACATAGTCCCCCAAACAAAATATGCTCTCATAAAATCCCATCATTCAGAATCAGAATCAGACTTTACTGATCCCCAAGGGGAAACACTTTTGTTACAGCGGCTCACTTTCAGATCAATGCACAAATGGATAAAGGAGTAAATACACTAGAATACACTTTAGTACAGATCAGGAAATAAAATGAAGAAATGAAGTATACAGTCACATATGGATCAAATATGCACAAATATACATCCAGTGGCTTATTGTAGTACAAAATATACACAATGAAACACAAAATGCAAGCATTGCATAGGTGTAATGATCAACGTTCAGTTTAATGACTCAAGGCCGTGGTGTCAAACTTGTGCCATCGCAGGCGAAGAGGGTTCACTAACGAGTTTCCCTACTTGTGAAGTCAGCTGGTGTAGTGCTTGGTTGAAGTGTGTGTGATTTGAGATATTTTTTTTAACACTTGTCGTGTTGTTTTGTGTCTCCCAGGTCCTGCTGAGGTACCCATGATGTCGCCGAATGGATCCATCCCCCCCATCCACGTTCCTCCAGGATACATCTCACAGGTCTGGATGGGGGTGTGTGTGTCTCTGTGTGTGTGTGTGTGTGAAGGGGGGTTGTGTGTGTCTGTGTGGGTGAGTGTGACGGGGGGTTGTGTGTGTCTGTGTGTGTGTGTGTGTGTGTGTGTGCGTGCGTGGGGGATGTGGGTAAGTGAGTTTTGTGTGTGTATCTCTGTGGGGGTCTCGGTGGCTCAGTGGTTAAGGCGTTGGGCTCATGATCGGTGAGTTCAATTCCTGGCTATGGCTACCTGGCTAAATGAAGCATTATTACCTGACGTTGTGTCCTTGGGTAAGGCATTTCACCCTACTTGCCTCAGGGAGAATGTCCCTGTACTTGCTGTAAGTCGCTCAGGATAAGAGCGTCTGCTAAATGTAAATGTGTGTTGTTTGTGTATGTGGGAGGGAGCACGGGGATTATCATGTTCCAATCTGGAACAGATTTAGCCAGACATATCTTGTGAAACCTCATATCTTGTAAACTAAATATTTTGTTTTGGTAGAGTCAGTTGGTAGTAAAGAGGAGAGAGATGGAGGAGTGGGGGGAGACAGAGGGGGAGGAGAGAAGGAGAGAGAAAGAGAGAGAGCAAATGGAGAAGCTGAATTTGATTAGGTGTTTCTTGCCTTCTCCTGGCTGGCTTCACGGATCTGTAAAATGTTTGCGAGTGTGCGAGTGAGTAAACGAGTGTGTGTCTCACCCGCTTCCACAGGGCTTCCACCTATGCTGCAACAGGGGGATCGGGGGGGGGGGGGGGTAGGAGGCCACCGGGCAGGGGGATAGGGGCGCTGTGGCGGGCCGGGACCTCCCCCCCCACTCCTTTAGAGCTACAAGCAAGAAGGACTGTACTGAATATTGGGGGTTGGGGATGTGTGCGTGTGTTTTGTATTTGCGTGCGTGCTGATGGCAGTCCGGTCAATGGCTTTCTGGGATTGTGCGTGTACGTGAGTGGGAGCGTGTGTGTGACTATGTGTTTGTGTGTTTGTATGTGAGTGTGTGTTTGTATGTGAGTGTGTGTATTTGAGTGTGTGTGGATGTGTGTGGATAGGGGCCGAGCCAAATATAAGCGGGAAACACTGTCCCCACTGCGTAAACAACCTGATAGGAAAGCTCCCATGGAGAGGCCAAGAAAGAGACAGAGGGAGGGGAGGAGGGAGAGAAAATAAGAGGGGGAGTGAGCGTAGGAAGGACGGAAGGAGGGAGAGAAAAAGAGACGGGTAGAGAGGGTAGGAGGGAGGGCAAGAGAAAGGGGAAGAGAGGGTAGGAGGGAGAGAAAAATAGAGGAGGAGACAGGGTAGTTGGGAAAAAAGATAGGGGGGAGAGGGTAGGAGGGAGAGAAAAAAAGATGGGTAGAGAGGGTAGGAGGGAGAGCAAGAGAGAGGGGGAGAGAGGGTAGGAGGGAGATAGGGTGGGGGAGAGAAAGAGAAAGGGTAGAAGGAAGGGAAAGAGAGAGGGGGAGAGAGGTTAGGAGGGAGAGAAAGAGAGAGGGGGAGAGAGGGTAGGAGGGAGAGAAAAAGAGATGGATGGGTAGAGAGGGTAGGAGGGAGAGAAAGAGAGAGGGGGAGAGAGGGTAGGAGGGAGATAAAAAGATGGGTAGAGAGGGTAGGAGGGAGAGAAAGAGAGAGGGGGAGAGAGGGTAGGAGGGAGAGAAAAAGATGGGTAGAGAGGGTAGGAGGGGAAAAAGATAGGGGGAGAGAGGGTGGGGGGAGCGAAAGAGAGGGTAGGAGGAAGAGAAAGAGAGAGGGGGAGAGAGGGTAGGAGGGAGAGAAAGAGAGAGGGGGAGACAAAGTGAGAACGGGCTAGAGAAAGAGGAGGTGAGGAGAAGGGAGGCAGGGAGGGAAGGGGGGGCCTGCTCTATGGAAAGCAGGGTGTACATCAGCCATGTATTTGAGTGTGCTGCAAGGTGTCCGTGCCAAATGGACTCTGACAGACACTTTGGCCCTGTTTTCCTGTAAACACGCTGTTTTTCTACCAGCGAGGGGAGGCGGGGAGGGAGGTTGGGAAAGAGGGGGGCCTCACGCTATTTTTCTCTCTTTCCTTCCATCCCCCCACCCCCTCCCCTCTCTTCAAACCCTTTCTCTCTCCCCCTCCCACCCCATTCTGGTCCTCTCTTCTCCTCGAGCGAGGTATGTGCGCGCGTGTGCATACACGTGTGTGAATATGTAAATAGGCTTTTGGGGGGAGGGGTGGAGGGGGTGTTATTGTGCTGCTGGGGCACCCTGAGAACACTTCCTCAGAGCTGGGGAGTGTGTGTTTGCTCTCTGCCTGGAATGTGAGCCTTAAGGGGGTGGAATGTGTGCGTTTTGTCTGTGTGTGTGTGTGAGAGAATGGAATGTGAATGAGAGCGCCTAATTATAAGTGTATTTCTCAGGGCAGTTTGCAGGCTCAGTGTAGCGACTAAGGACAGCGACAGCCCATAATAATGTAATAAACAGAATGAACACAATGTTGTTAGGGAGGCAGGTGGCTATTCTAGTAAAAAGAGGGGTGCAATCAAATGGTCCCTGTTCCGAACTCCGACCGTGCCAAGATGGCGTTGTGTCCTTGGGCAAGGCACATCACCCTACTTGCCTTTGGGGGTAATGTCCCTGTAAATTGCTGTAAGTTGCTCTGGATAAGAGCGTCTGCTGAATGTAAAATGTTGGATGTGGATCGGTAAACAGGGATGTCACTGAAACACTCAAACAACTAGTTTTTTTTCTCTCGCTCTCTCTTCCTCTCCTCCCTCCCCCCCTCCACACCCACTCTCAGGTGTTAGAGGACAACACGGGGGTACGTCGTGTGGTGGTCACCCCCCAGTCTCCCGAATGTTACCCCCCATCGTACTCCCCCGCCCTCTCCCCCACGCACCTCCCCCCCTACCTGACCCACCCCCACTTCATCCCCAACTCCCCCTCCTTCTACCCCCACCTGGGGCCGGGGGAACTGCAGCATCAATTCTACCAGCATCACATGCCGCCTATGTATGGAGACCCAGGTAAGGATGAACACACACACACACAGACATACACACGCATATAAACACATGTACACACGTACAAACACACATTGGCACAAAGGTTGGGATCAGACTCGGTCCACCAATTGTACCCACATTAAAAGTAAATGAGCAGCATGAGTTTTGATGTAATGTGTGTCATTTTATTTAAAAATGTCTGTCTCCAGTGGTAACTTTCTGTTTTTCCCTTCCTCCTTCCCTCCCTCTCGCTCTCCAACTCCAACCTCTCCCACTCTCCCTCGCTCCCCCTCTTTCCCCCTCTTTCCCCCCCTTCTCCTCCCTCTCCACCCTCTCCTCCTCTCCCACCTTCCTCTATCCCCCTCTCTCCCCCTATCCTACATTTCTCCCTCTCCCTTTACCCCTCCTTCTCCCCCCCTCTCCTCCGCTCTCCTCCTCCCTCCCTCTCTCTCCCTACTCCCCCCCTCTCCTCCCTCCCTCCCTCCCCCTCAGAGATCATCCCGGTGTATGGCATGTCCAGCTACATAAGCCGCGAGGAGTACAGCAAGCCGCAGCCGAAGAAGATGAAGGACCAGCGACAGCTGGAGCGTCAGAACCGCCTCAACTCCCCCCCCTCCTCCATCTATAAGGGCAGCCTGGGCACCTCCCACAACGGCTACAGGTTCGACTCCACCCCTGCGCTGCACTTTCACAGCCGTTACCTGAACCTTTTTGGGGTGCTTTTGATTTGTCTCCCGGCTCGTCCCTAATGGGGCCGGTCTGCTGGTTTCGCTGCCCAGCAGGGTTCTGTCAAATCGAGCGCACCTTCGAGCTTTGACAGGGCTGTGAATAAAGTTTGATTGGTTTTGGATGCAGCAGCAAATCCCACGCCCCTGCTCTGGGGTCGCTGGGGTCACTGGGGTCGCTGGGGTCGGTGGGCGGAGCCAGCAGTCCTGGAGGGAAGAAGCCGGAGAGACGACTACGCAGCAGTCCCCGAGCTAGCGAGCCAGACACACACACACAGGGTGAGTCTGCGTGCACACACACACACCCGCACTTACGCTCATTCACACACACACGGTCACGCACACACATGAACACAGGGCGAGTCTGCACACGCACAAGTGCATACCCGCACTTACACTCGCACACGCACGCACTCACTCACCCACACGCAGAGGGTGAGTCTGCTTACACACTAACACTTGAATGAAACCAGCCCACACATCTAAGGACGCACACAGACACACAGCATTACAGTATCACACACTTGTGAGCACACAACACAGACAACCCTGCCACACACACACCTGGCAGTCCAGAGAGTGGACCTGGCAACTCTATTCAGGTTTGCCACATAGTGCCCCCCCCCCCCCCTCCCCTGACCTCAGTAGCCCTGCTGCTGTCACCTAGGCCAGGGAACACACACCCCACCTCTCTCTTTCCCCCTCTTGTCTTCTCAGAAGAGAGGAAAAAAATAAAGATGAATGGATGAATGCTGCCTTGCTGAGGTGCAGGGGTGGGGGGGTTGGGGGAGGAGGGTTGTCTGGGTAACCACATAGCTGGGCCGGTCCCTGGTGCTATCGGTTTCTCTCCCTACAATACGGGCCTTGTTGGCCCGGATGGGCCACAGGGGCTGGGGTGAGGGGGGGCCTGGGGGGGTGGGGGGTGCTGAGGGGAGCAGTGGGTCTGGTTGGTGGTGTGTGCGTTTGTGGGGAGGGGGGGTAGGTGGGTTACATACCTGTAGAGTCTTGCTCTGGATGAAGGAATCCTTTGAGCTCAGGGTTAGACACCACACCAGCCTTATCGCTCCCTCGTCGTCTCTCTCTCTCGCGCTCTCTCCTGCTCTCTCTCTCTCTCGCTCGACTCACATGCTATCTACACACATACTACCACGCGCGTATTAACACGCTAGCCCCGCACATACGGACACATACACCCACAAATACACTCACGCACACGCCCGCAAGCATGTCAAATTGATGTGCCACGTCAATAGACTAGGCACTAACACACAACATTGTCTTCAAACCTGTTTGTCCATATCAGATGGGATATTCCATTTTGGGCGGGGAATGGGGATTTGAGTGGTGACATCATGGAAAGCGTAGCTTAGTAAGATAGCTGAGGGCTTTGATCAGGTTAGTATCCACGTGCAGACACACACACACAAATACACACATAACCAGATGGTTCATGTAGGATGGGCCTTGTGAGGACTTTCTTTCTTTTTGAAAAAAGACTCCACATCTGCGAAGGAGGTGCTTACACACACTCACACACGCTGTTTCTCACATGCAGGCCTTCTCTCACACACACACTCTGTCACACGCACTTTCACCCTCTTTCTGTCTCACACACGTCTACACAATCTCACACACAGGATGCAATTTTTTACACATAGCAGGGAAACAGTGCAGCTGCAACACACACACACACACCTCAGACTATATGGCTGATGTAGAACACATAACAAACAGACTGTTCTAAAGAAGAAGGGAAGAACGAGAAGAGAGAGAGAGAGGGAGGGAGAGAGAGAAGCACAGCTGGGACATGGTCACTCACTGTACAGACCTGAGCAGTGGCTCACAAACTAACACACCTGCACACACACACCCTTCAACACACACACACATAATGTGAAAGGTCTGTATGTTGCTAGTCAGGGGCCTCTGTTTCGTGGTCTAGCAGGGTCTCACTACCGGACTGGTGATCAGGCTGAGTCAGCGAGATCCAACACACACACACATACACCTCCTGACTCGGCTTCCTGTAAAATAATCAGAGCATGAGTGTGCTGGGTAGGAGAGAGAGAGATAGGGGGAGAGAGAGAGAGATAGGGGGGAGAGAGAGAGAGGGGAGGGAGGAAGAGAGGGATGTGAGGAAGACAGAGAGAAACATGGAGCAGCGTGTGACAGAGATAGAGCGTGGCTTCACTTCCAGAAGATAAACCCCATAACCTAAGAAGTGAGAGGGACGGACAGACGGATACACATGAGGAAGGCTGCTCTACTCAGAGTGCACCATACCAGGGTTCAACCCTGAATCCCGGAGCCTTGTATCAGTGGCAGTCGCACTAACTAGTCGCACTAACTAGTCTCCCTCTCAGCCCTCCCTTCGAATGAAACTGCTCTGAGTACAAACACATGTGCCGTGTCCTCCATCTTGGCTCTGCGCCATCGCTGCAGTTTCTCCACGTACAGAGGGAATACAGGAGAAAACAAACGTGCCGCTTCCTCCATCTTGGCTCCCGGCTTGCAGCCTTATGCTGGCGGTGTGGGAGTCTGCAGAACCCATGCAGCAACAGGGACATTTTTAGAACAGTGACAGAGCAGAACCAAGGCCTTTTAAAAGAGTCGGCCTTGTCGTGATTATGTCACCCTCCTCGCACGCTCGAATGACCCCCAACCTTATAGTGACTCAGCCTTTTAAAACCCCAAATCTGTCGCCATGGTAACTACCGGCTGGTGTGAACACGCTTCCACCCTCTTTTGTTTTGGCTCTTGTCGCCATGGTAATAATCTACCCCTCCCCTTTTCCAAATACCAAACTTGGCCATGAATGCTCGACTGTTGGGGGGATAGAGAGAGAGGGAGGGATAGAGACAGAAGAGAGAAAAGGAGGGAGGAAGGGAGAGATAGAGGGAAGGGATATAGGAAGGGAAAGCAACATAAGAAAAAAGATAGAGGGAGGTGGGGGCTAATGAGGGGTCAGGGAGGGGTGGGGGGTCTGGGGGTGGCAAGATATTCTCAGAGAGGGGAAGTCCAGTTCTGGGAAACGTGTTAGTTAGTAGCCTTAGTCTGATATTCAGTAGAACATGGATTCACATGGATTAAACTCCTGTGTACTGGTCTGTACTTGTGTGCAGGAGTGTGTACTGGTCTGTACTGGTGTGCAGGAGTGTGTACTGGTCTGTACTGGTGTGCAGGAGTGTGTACTGGTCTGTACTGGTGTGCAGGAGTGTGTACTGGTCTGTACTGGTGTGCAGGAGTGTGTACTGGTCTGTACTGGTGTGCAGGAGTGTGTACTGGTCTGTACTTGTGTGCAGGAGTGTGTACTGGTCTGTACTGGTGTGCAGGAGTGTGTACTGGTCTGTACTGGTGTGCAGGAGTGTGTACTGCTGTGCAGGAGTGTGTACTGCTGTGCAGGAGTGTGTACTGGTGTGCAGGAGTGTGTACTGGTCCGTACTTGTGTGCAGGAGTGTGTACTGGTCTGTACTGGTGTGCAGGAGTGTGTACTGGTCTGTACTGGTGTACAGCAGTGTGTACTGTTCTGTACTGGTGTGTAGCACTGTGCAATGGTATGTGCTGGTGCATAGCAGTGTGTACTGGTGTGTAGCAGTGTGTACTGGTGCGTTGCAGTGTGTACTGGTCTGTACTTCTTTAGGGTGTTACTGGGCTGAACAGGGTCAGCTGGGGTCACGGTCATAAAAACATTCTGTTCTTTCCACACACACACCCGCACGCACGCACACACGCTCTTTCCCTCTCTTCCCCTCTAATCTTCCTCTAGTCTTCAAAGTCCCAGGTCTCAAGGCCAGGAGAACCAAACCATCGCCATGACAACCACAGTCTTAGGCAGGTCTCAACAACGACACACAGCAAAGCAAAGCTGTGTGTGTGTGTGTGTGGGAACCCAGCTGGTGAGCAGATGGAATGCTCACTATGTGGCGATTTAAACGCATCGGATCCCTCTCTTTCTGTCTCTCTCTATCTCTCTTTCTCTCCCCCCATCTCTCTTTCTTTCTGTCTCTCTTTCTCTCTCTGTCTCTTTCTTGCTATTTCTCTTTTTCTCTGTCTCTCTTTCCCTCTCTCTCTCTCACTTTACTCTCTCTCCAGTTCTTTGTTGATTGTAGGCTTGGAAAGAGGGAATCCCTCTTCTCCGTCGTGGAACACACACACACTCAGTAACCCACACTAACACACACGCTGGTAGCTCCAGGGTTAGTGATGCAGTCATATCACACCTAGTCTTACTGTAGTAGTGCTGTAACAGTTTTCAGAGGTGTGTGCTTGCGGGATTGCTGGGAAATTATATCCTTTCCCCCCAGGGTCTAGAAGGATTTCTGGTGTAGACAGTAAGCGTTTATTATCAAGCTCGAAAAATACCCGCTCCTCAATCGTCACCTGTTTGCTCAAGTGTTTTGGTTTGTGTGTGTTGGAAGGTGTGTGTTTCAGTATGTGTGAGTGTATGTTAGTGAGTCTTTCTGTGTGTGTTAGAGTGTGTGTTAGTGTGTGTTACTACGTGTGCTGGTGTACATTCGAATGTTGCATGTGCCAGTCATGCTTGCCATGACAACCTTTAGCCATACCCTTCGCCCTTCTCCTCCTCCACGCAATCGTTCTTTCACCCCTTCCTCCCCCTTTAACTATGTCCTCATCTTTCCTTCTGTCGTTATTCTCCAATCTCTCCCTCCCTCCGTCTTGCTTGTCCACTCTTGGCGCTGTTGTTCCTGCTCCTGCCCTCGTCCATGTTTGGCTCATCCTGTTGTGTCCCTGAAGCCCCGCCTTCTTCCTCCACCTCCTCTCCTCCCCCTCTCTCTCTCTCTCTCTCTCTCTCTTTCTCTCTCTCTCTCTCTCTCCCTCTCTCTCTCTCTCTCCGGGTAATCAACCATAGACTGCCAGACAGGCCCAGGAAGTGAGGTCAGATGAGGGAGGTGAGGATGCGTGGGAGGCACATAAACACAGACAGAGAGAGCGGTGGAGGGAGACGGGAGAGGAGGAAGAGACGAAGAGAGGGAACTTCTTTGTTCCTTTCTCTCTCTCTCTCTCTCTCTCTCTCGCGCTGTCTCTCTCTCTCTCACTGTCTCTCTCTCTCTCGCTGTCTCTCTCTCTCACTGTCTCTCTCTCTCTCTCGCTGTCTCTCTCACTGTCTCTCTCTTGCTGTTTCTCTCGCTCTCTCTCTCACTGTCTCTCTCTCTCTCGCTGTCTCTCTCTCTCTCTCTCACTGTCTCTCTCCCTTTCCATTACTCTATCCCTTGCTCTCTTTCCCACTTTCTTCCCCTCACACAGACAGTGACAGGCTGTCACCACACACTTGAAGTTTGGATTAGACTGACACACACACACGCACCCACACGCAGTAAGTGGAGGTCAAGTTAAGGTTCCATGACATCAGTTTTGGTGTGACTCATAAGCGTGCCCCAAGGCCACCCCCCCCCCCCCCAGAAGAACCTGCCAGAAGAGCTTCCTGCCATACACCCACATACACATGCACGCACATGTATTTACATGCCTGTTCTGTATTCTGCTTACTCCATCATCCACTCGTCAGACAACCCAAAAAAGCACTACCTGCACACACACCTCACTGCAGATTAAAATATTCACCTGTCATTCAGTGAAGGAGTTACTCCTTCGAGACGTTCTTTGGCGCCGAATATGGTTGCCTCGGCAAGCTCCTGCCAAAGTAGATTTCTTGATTGTGCAAACTGTTATGGCGAATAAAAAACTATTCTGATTTTGATTTAGGAATGTAACATCAGATAGGTTTTTAGTTTGAATCTGGACTCCAACCTTAACCATGGACTATCACCCCTTCATTAGTTTACTGTAACCACCATGTTGTCTGACAAGGGGTAACTAGAGGAGCTAACCTCTCTAGATCTTCTAAAGCCTTCATGGAAATACAGCGGAGGGCTGTTTGCGTACGCGCGTGTGTGCGTGAGAGAGTGAATGTATGGATTTGTGTGTATGTATAAGGGAGAAGTGCATCAAAGTGACCAGTGTATATCAGAGACTTGAGGCTTGCATCCACAGTTACAGTGCCATCAAACATACAGGGTCACTGTGTGTGTGACCGGCTGGCTTTACACACACACACAGACACACACACAGACACAGACACATCCTGTGTGATTTACTGATTGGAGGCCCTGATGGAGAAAACGGCCCTGCTTCGGTTGGAAAAACCTGGTTTTGGGATCACTCACTGGGGAGATGACTTCCCTTACCACACACATGCACCTCACACACACTCAAACACACACACTCCCACACACACGCACGCACACACACACCTCCAAGTCTAAGCCGGAGCCGCTCCTAAATCACCCTCAGCCACTGGAATGGTGTGTGTATGTCTTTGAACCCACTGGAACGCTGTACAATCAGGCATGACCGGGGCCCCCCACCTCATAGCTCAAAGTCAGCTGGTGGCAGGGATGGGGGGGAGACAGAGAGAGAGAGAGAGAGTGAGAGAGAGAGAGAGAGAGAGAGAGAGAGGGAGGGAGGGAGGGAGCGAGGAAGGAGGGAGGGATACAGGGATGAGGGGAGGGAAAGGAGGGAGGGATACAGGGATGGGGGAGGAAGGGGGAAGGAGGGAGGGATACAAAGAGTGAAACAGAGAGTGAGTGACAGAGAGTAGGAAGGAGGACGTGATAAAGAGAAGGTGAGATGGGAAAGGTTTTGTCCAATAGGAGGTTAAAGTGTAATCCAGTTTGAGTGTATGGAGGTCTTGTTGTTTGTCCTATCGTGGTTGACCTCAGTAGGAACTCTACTTAGCTGGGCCAGTATGCAACAGGCAGAAGGCACGTCGGGGCTGCCTGCTAATTCACATCAAACTGCCCCACATCTGTGTGTCGTGGCCACATTTATGTGTAGGAACCCTCTAGTCTGCCCCCTAGTGGTGACTGCTAGAATTGGGATAACTGTCTGCCTGCCTGTCTATCTTTTAACCTGTCTGACTGTCTGATCCATCCTTAGATCACGACACTGAGGCCAAACGAGTCCAGGATGTGCTGTCCACCATTGATAAACCACAGGTGAGTCAAAAGCCGCACACACACGCACAATACACACAAACACACCCAATACGCACACCTTACACACACAATACATATGCCGCTGCACACTAACATATGAATACACATCCACATGAACATGCACGCTGTTTCAGAGGCCAAACCTAAAGCCTTCTCTGTTTGTGTGAACTTTGGGAGACACCTTCAGTCGCTCCTCCCCTCTCATCTCCTCCTGTCCTTTCCTCCCCTCTCACCTCCTCATCTCTCCCCTCCTCTCATCTCCTCCCCTCTCACCTCCTCTCCTCCCTCTCTCTTTCCCCTCCACTCCCCTTTCCACTCCTCCCTTCTCGCCTCCCATCCAATAAATAAATACACACACTAATACATGCTCTGAAGTTCACATACGCACACACACAGGAACACAGACCCATATATTACACACGGTCATTTCAACCACGCCGATAACAAACTGCATTCTCCAGTCTCACCACACGAGGGAGGTATACTCCCAGTTTTCACACAAGGCCCTATTGACGCGATCTGAAGCGCGTCTCAAGCGCAAAGCGCAAGTGGCTTTGTGAGCGGGACTCGGGTACAGCTGCTATTATACCAGCGGGATAAATGACTCTTGCGCCTGGTGCAAAGCTGAAGTGGGTTGGTCTGAAGTAGCTAAATTAGTCTCAAATAAAGGGGCAAACAAATTGATTTGAGCGCTACGCGCGTCGCTTTTTTTACTTTTATGTATAAGTAAAAAGCTATGTATAAGCTATGCTTATTATATCGTGTCCTCTTTATTGTTAATATTTACCCTGCAACACTGTGGACTGCAATTTCGCTCCCTGGAGGACAAATAAAGGTTTTTCTTATCTTATGTTATTACATTTTCAAGTCCCTCTATAACGTCTACCACTGAATACGTCTGTGGTTGGAGCCCCGAAAGTTGACAGCCTCTGCGCTGATAACACTGTCACAAAAATGGTGACAATATAAACAGATTACAATCGCTTCTCGTGAGAGGTTTTCAGTCATCTAGGACATAAGTCCTAATGAAGAGAATATGAATACCTCTGTTTTACCATGAAACTATACGTCCAGATCCATTTGTTTCAAACTTGTCTATGCCCCTTTTTGACGTTGAGTATACAGTAGGTAAGGTCTACTCTATAACATATCAAATATCACAATGATTTCCCTAGTTTGGTCATATTTTTTCCTTGTAATTATGTTAGCAAGAATGGGAACTGCTGCGGCTATGTAGATGAGAGAAGCAAAGAGCATGTTGTGCATAAACTACATTACGGCCATGCCTGCACGCGCCACTGCCTTTTAACCAACCTTTTTACTGGTCTGTGGCGCAATAGTTTTCTGAAACTGCAAAATAGCACAAGGGAACGTTTGCGCCAGAACACTTCTCCCCCCGAACCGCCCCCTGGAGCGCAATTTAATTCTCAAATTGACTGAAGTGCGTCTGTGGACTGAAAAATCCGCTTTGCAGTGGGTGCAAAATAGGAAGGATGCATGCGTCGGTGTACAAAGTCAATCGCGCTGGGTGCAAGATAGGGCGCAGAGTGTGTGTGAGTTTGTTTGTAACACCGGCTCCTAAGATGGACTAGGAGTGTGGTGGTGATGCCCAATCGAGATAGAAAGGAGTTGATTGGACATTCACTGAGGCTATAGGGTAGGCCATGCTGAAGGGACTATGTGATGAGGGGATGAAAGATGAACAGGAAGCCATCTTGAATTATGAATGAATTATAAGGTGGTTGTGTTTTAGTGTACACAGCCCCAAGGAAGGGCATTGAGTCATTCTGGAGCACTGCTGAGGGTAAGGAGAGAGGGGGGAAGGCATGGAGCAGGGTGTAAAAGAGAGAGAGGAGGGTGGGCTTTGAGCAGGGTGCAAGAGAGAGAGAGAGGGGGTAGGCATGGACCAGGGTGTAAGAGTGTTGGGTTCAGATCTAAGTCTAGATCACGAAGGAGAAAGACAAAGTACATAAAATAAATATAAAAACCATAAAACAATGCTAACAATTATAATGTAGACAATGAAGCAATGATACAATGATACAAGGATACAATGGTTATAATTTGACACAGAGACAGAGACAAACATGGAGAGAACAGTCAGACAGAGATGCACTTTTGCAATCTCCCCTCCTGCTCTTTCCTAGAGAGAACAGTCAGACAGAGACACCCTTCTTGGCATCTCCCTGCACACCTGCTCTGCCTGCTCTCCCCTCCTGCTCTCCCAAAGTTCATCTCTGAGGCTCCTCTTTTTATTAGGAAGCTCACAGTTCATTTACATAGTTCACAGTTCAGCATCAGGTATAGTGTGGACAACACTTCCAAAGTCCATCAATCAACACAAATGTAATCTAAGAATGTGCTTGTCGAAGCCTTATGGCTTGATTGAGTTTGGGCCTGGGTTTTAGAACACAACCCCCCTCTTGCAGATAATCAACCCAAATGGTTATCTCCACTTCAAAGCACGTCTTCTCTGCAAGACAAACTCAAAAGCACATACACAAGCTAACATTTTGTATTAATTCTAGGGGGAGGCATGGAGCAGGGTGTAAGAGAGAGAGATCGGGTAGGCATGGAACAGGGTGTAAGAGAGAGAGAGAGAGAGGGTAGGCATGGAACAGGGTGTAAGAGAGAGGGAGGGGGGAGGCATGGAACAGGGTGTAAGAGAGAGAGAGAGAGAGAGAGAGGGTAGGCATGGAACAGGATGTAAGAGGGAGAGAGAGAGAGAGAGGGTAGGCATAGATCAGGGTGTAAGAGAGAGAGAGAGGGAGGGGGGAGGCATAGATCAGGGTGTAAGAGAGAGAGAGGGAGGGAGTAGGCATGGATCAGGGTGTAAGAGAGAGAGAGAGAGGGTAGGCATGGATCAGGGTGTAAGAGAGAGAGAGGGAGGGGGGAGGCATGGAGCAGGGTGTAAGAGAGAGAGAGAGGGTAGGCATGGAACAGGATGTAAGAGAGAGAGAGGGTAGGCATGGAGCAGGGTGTAAGAGAGAGATAGAGAGAGGGGAGGCATGGATCAGGGTGTAAGAGAGAGAGAGGGAGGGGGGAGGCATGGAGCAGGGTGTAAGAGAGAGAGAGAGGGTAGGCATGGAACAGGGTGTAAGAGAGAGAGAGAGAGGGGAGGCATGGAGCAGGGTGTAAGAGAGAGAGAGAGGGTAGGCATGGAACAGGGTGTAAGAGAGAGGGAGGGGGGAGGCATGGAACAGGGTGTAAGAGAGAGATAGAGAGAGAGGGGAGGCATGGAACAGGATGTAAGAGAGAGAGAGAGAGAGGGGAGGCATGGAGCAGGGTGTAAGAGAGAGAGAGAGAGAGGGTAGGCATGGAACAGGGTGTAAGAGAGAGATAGAGAGAGAGGGGAGGCATGAAGCAGGGTGTAAGAGAGAGGGTAGGCATGGAACAGGGTGTAAGAGAGAGATAGAGCGAGAGGGGAGGCATGGAGCAGGGTGTAAGAGAGAGAGAGAGAGAGAGAGAGGGTAGGCATGGAACAAGGTGTAAGAGAGAGAGAGAGGGAGGGGGGAGGCATGGAGCAGGGAGTAAGAGAGAGAGAGAGAAAGAAGGTAGGCATGGATCAGGGTGTAAGAAAGAGAGAGGGAGGGGGGAGGCATGGAGCAGGGTGTAAGAGAGAGAGAGAGAGAAAGAGGGTAGGCATGGATCAGGGTGTAAGAGAGAGAGGGGGGGGATTGATGTGCTCCTGCTCGTCACAGGCATGGAAATGGAGACATTACTGTCGGATTGTAGAATTATGCTAGATAAGTTTTATTTATATAGACACTCTGCTAAGCCACACAAACACACACACAGACACACACACATAAACACACAAACATAAACACTGGATGGTCTGGCAAAACAACCCACAGAAAACTCAACCCCCAACACAGCAATTATTAATTGTGTCTGCTTGATGTACCTCTCTGGTGTTTTAACCTGTGTGTGTGTGTTGCAGTTGTGTTACCTCTGTGTGTGTGTTGCAGGTGTATAACCCCTGTGTGTGTGTTGCAGGTGTATAACCCCTGTGTGTGTGTTGCAGGTGTGTAACCCATGTGTGTGTGTTGCAGGTGTCTAACCCCTGTGTGTGTGTGTTGCAGTTGTGTTACCCCCTGTGTGTGTGTTGCAGGTGTCTAACCCCTGTGTGTGTGTTGGAGGTGTGTAACCCATGTGTGTGTGTGCTTTGCAGGTGTATAACCCCTGTGTGTGTGTGTGTTTGTTGCAGATGTATAACCCCTGTGTGTGTGTTGCAGGTGTGTAACCCATGTGTGTGTGTTGCAGGTGTGTAACGTGCAGGCGCGTGCTGTGCGTCTCTCCTGGAGCCCCCCGGCTGGGCTCCTGAACAGGCTGGGGAACGGCTCCCTCTCCTGCTCCTACGAGGTGACGCTCTCCGACAAGGGACGAGACGGCAAGTACCGCCTCATATACAGCGGAGAGGAGCTGGAGTGCAGCCTGAGAGACCTGAGGCCTGCCACGGACTACCACGTACGGTAGGAACACACACACACTCACACATACACTCTCTCACACACATACACACACACTCACACATACATACACACACACTCACACATACACACACACTCACACACTCACACACTTACAAACGCACACACAATCACACAAGCACATGTACTCACACTCTCTCAAAAAAAACAACACACACTAACACACTCAAGCACACATGGGTACACCTGGACAAGCACGGTTTGATAGTGTAGCCCTGGTTGTGTAATGTAATGCAACTGTGTGGATGTGGTCGGGTGTGTGTTCCTGTGTGTGTGTTGCAGAGTGTCAGCAGTGTGTAACTCAGTGAGAGGCGTATACTCTGAGGCTGGGTCCTTCACTACACACTGCAGCATCCCAGACCCGCCCTTCCCCCCGAAACTGTCTCATCGTACCAAGAGCTCCCTCACCCTGCAGTGGAAGGTACTCACACATGCATGCATTCACACTCATAAACTCGCATCCACGCACACAAGCATGCAATTACACAAAAATGATGTTTCATTTACCCTGCAGTAGAAGGTGGCGTACTCATCCACACACACACACACACACAAACACACATCCACACACACGCTGACCTTAACTCTGTTGATGCACAAACACAGTTTATTCCTGTACACAGCTATTACAGCTATAAACATATACAGCTGTTACATCTAGTACAGCAGGGGAGCATTTGTACTGAAAACAACATGTCTAGCAAAACACAATTAGAGTGTTTTCGTTTTCTTTTATTATTTGAGTGTGATAGCAACACTCACTACAATTACAAATCTATTCTCTTTGACAGACACCAAATGACAATGGATCCAAAATTACTAATTATCTGCTGGAATGGGATGAGGTGAGTCACTGTGATCCAGATCTAGACTCAGTACTGATCAAACTGGAGACACAGATGTGTGCCTTAAACTATCCAGCTTTGTCTTCTCTCCTCTCCTGCTCTCCGGTTCTGTCCTCTACTCTCCTGTCCTCTCCTCTTCTGTCCTGTCCTCCTCTCTTGTCCTCTCTCCTCCTCTCCTGTCCTCTCCTGTCCTCTCATCCTCTCCTGTCCTCTCATCCTCTCCTGTCCTCTCCTCCTCTCCTGTCCTCTCCTGTCCTCTGCTGTCCTCCCCTCTCCTGTCCTCTCCTGTCCTCTCATCCTCTCCTGTCCTCTCATCCTCTCCTGTCCTCTCCTCCTCTCCTGTCCTCTCCTGTCCTCTGCTGTCCTCCCCTCGCCTGTCCTCTCCTGTCCTCTGCTGTTCTCTCCTCCTCTCCTATCCTGTCCTCTCCTGTCCTCTCCTTCCCTCTCCTCCTCTCCTGTCCTCTCCTGTCCTATCATGTCCTCTCCTGTCCTCTCCTGTCCTCTGCTGTTCTCTCCTCCTCTCCTATCCTGTCCTCTCCTGTCCTCTCCTTCCCTCTCCTCCTCTCCTGTCCTCTCCTGTCCTATCATGTCCTCTCCTGTCCTCTCCTGTCCTCCCATGTCCTCTCCTGTCCTCTCCTCCTCTCCTGTCCTCCCATATCCTCTCTTGTCCTCTCCTCTTCTCCTGTCCTCTCCTCCTCTCCTGTCCTCTCCTCTCACCACACCTCTAATCTCTTCCACAGGGGAAGAAGAACAGCGTTTTTAGACAATGTTACTTCGGCAGCCAGAGACACTGTAAGCTGTCGAGGCTGTGTCCTGCTGTGGGCTACACCTTCAGAGTGGCAGCACACAATGACATGGGCACCAGGTAGGTGACATAGCTCTACACATCACTACATAGCTGTACGTAGGGCTACATAACACCACACATCAATACATGAGACTACGTATGTGCTACATAACACTACCATCATTACATAACAGTATGCAGTGCTACATAACACTTCACATTACTAGGCAACAATACACTTCGTCTTCACTGCATAGCACTACATAGTGTTACATAGCACTATACATCACTACGTAACAATACACATCACTGCATAACAGTACATAGGGTTACTATTATATTTAGTCATTTAGCAGACGCTCTTATCCAGAGCGACTTACAGCAAGTACAGGGATATTCCCTCAAGACAATTAGCCCTTGGACACAACATCATGATGGCACAGCCTGGGTTCAAACTGGGAACCTTCTGATTACTAGCCCAACTCTCTAACCGCTCAGCTACCTGACACATTACTCTACATAACACTACACATCACTGCAGAACCATGCGTAACACTCCATGGCACTGCATAACACTACCTAACAGTACATAATACTTGTAGACACTACAAAACAATGCAGCGCTTTAAAGATGTGACACACTTTACCCTTGGAGTTTTGCCCAGTACCAGTGTCTGGTCCCAACTATTTGGAATGCAGAGGGAGCAGTTTTGCCCTTTTCTCTTTATCTCCTGTTCTCTGTCACCATCATGGTTGTTAGGGCGAGAGAGTGGTGGGGGGACATTTAGTTGTCTGAAAATGTATTTTCTTCTTGCCTCTGGTCCAGGATGCGTGCTCACACACACATTAATCACTCGTGTGTCTCTTTTTCCTCTCACGCACTCTCCGAATGTCCTCCTGTTTTTCTCTGCCTGTCTCTGTCTCTCTGTCTCTTGTCCTCCCTCTCTCCTCTCTCCCACTATCTATATCTATCCCTCTGTCTCTCCTCTTTCTCTGAATCTCCCGCTGTCTGCCCCCCCCCCCCCCTTCCGCCCTCCCTCCTCCTGCGCTGCTGCAGTGGCTTCAGTCCGGAGGTGGTGTTCCACACCACTGGTACTTTGCCCACCCTGCCCCTGGCCCCCAGGCTGGTGAGGGCAGGGGTGTCCTGGATCACTCTGGAGTGGGGGCGCCCCGACGGCAGCACCAACGAGGAGACACACACATACACCTTAGAGATCCAGGAGGACAACACCGTGAGTCACTCACACACACTGCGCCCACCTGGGGCAGAAACACGTGTTAACGCACAGCCACACATACACACACACATCCTTCTCTGGCAGTTTTTTTTCCCTCTTACGTCTCGCTCTCTTTTTCGCACACGTGCGTGTGTCTGTCTCTCGTGTTCATCCCTCTTTCTCTTTCTTTCTCCATCTCTCTCCTCCAACGCCACCCTAACAGACCTTGTCTCTCCGTCTGAAACAGGGAACAGACTTTCATCCAAAGTACACTGGAGAAAACCTGACCTGTACTGTACAGGGCCTGAAAAGAAGCACACAGTATAAGTTCAGGGTAAGTTTGGAAAACTGTGTGCCTTAGGGGGGGGGGGAGCACTGTGCGTGCGCGACTGCGCATGCATCCGCACTAATTGGCTTTTTATAATCGTTGCTCGTGGGGGGCGGGGCTGTTTCAGCGTCTAATGACAGCCAATCATCCTTCGCCAAAGCAGAACACAGAAGCTCTCCGTTTCCACGACGACCCAGTCCTCCCCCACAATTGGCATAAGCTGGAGAAAAAGTCCTTTCAGCCAAGCAGCTATTAACCCGCAAGAGAAACACCTTACAATTAGCCCCCATACCCCCCTCATCATCAGCAGGACTTCATCATTTGGCATTACTAGAAATGGACTGTCTCCAGAACAATGGTTAACCAAGTTCCCCCCCCCCCACTCAGCTGCACTTGCAGACTTGAAAAACACACAGACGTAGAGGTACAAATAGGGAGTCCGATGGCTCAGCAGGTTAAGGCGTTGGCTTTGTGATTGGAAGGTTGTGAGTTTGTACCCCGGCTTGTGGCTATGTGATGATGTGACCTTGGGCAAGGCATTTCACCCTACTTGCCTCAGGGGGATTGTCCCTGTACTTAATGTAAATCGCTTTGGATTAAAGCGTCTACTAAATGAAGTTATTATTATTATTATTATTACACATAGACAACCAATGCCAACGCATGCAAATCCGTACACAAGCCTGCACACACACACACATACACACACACGGAAAAGCAGGCACACTTACTCAGAGACACTCAAAGCCGCACACAAAGCCGGACCTACCTGTTGTTTTTCCCGTTTTACGTGTATTTCTGAGAACAGCAAATTGATTCACCATTAGAGGGAGCGATGGAGGGCCTAATGTAAAGGGGGGAAAAATAAAAGACGAGGCGTCTGGAACAGAAGAGCGATGTTAGGGATTAGAAGCAGGACACAGGTGGGTGCAGGGGGAGGAGGAGGGAGGAAAGAGCGAGAGAAGAAGAATGGGATGACATGACCCTGCTTCGTAGGTTGTGCCGTCCATGCGGCTGCGGGGTGGATGAAGCCTATTCTCTGGATAATGACAATCTACTGCCGCTCTCTCCCCCTATCTCCCCCTCTCTCAATTTTCTCTCTCCCTCCCTCTCTCCCACTCTCCCTCTCTCTTTTCTCTCCCTCCCTCCTTCTCTCCCTCCCCCCCTTCCTCTCTCCGCCTCTCTTTTTTCTCCACCTCCCTCCCTCTCCCTCCCCATCCCTCCCTCTCTCCGCCTCTCTCTTTTCTCTCCACCTCCCTCCCTCTCTCCACCTACCCCCCTCTCTCCCCCCTCTCTCGTGCCTTCCCTCCCTCCCTCTCTCCCACTCTCTCCCTCTTTTCCCCTCTCCCTCCCTTCCTCTCTCTCCCTCTCTCTCATTCTCCCTGCAGCTGATAGTGTCGAACATGGAGGGCAGGAGTAGTCCCAGTGAGGTTCTAGTGTGCAACACCAGTCCGGACAAACCAGGCCCACCATCCACTCCTTGTGTGACTGCAGCCACGCCTTATGGATTCACCGTCTCCTGGGGTACACATACTCTATCAGACACACACACATAGGCACACACACATGGCACGTTTATTTTGTGTACACCCTAAGCATGTTTAGGATTTAGGATCATCTCTTTCTGGGTTTCTGGTAACACCATAACTGTGCGCCCCTTGACAGACCCTCCCCAGGACAACGGAGGCTCTGACAATCTGACCTACCTGCTGGAGATCACCCAGGGCTGCTCTGAAGGTACAGACACACACCATCATGCCGTTTAGCTAGCCGTTTCTCCTCCTGTTTACCTCACTATGTCCCTCCCTCCCCCACTACCCCCCCACCCCCCACACTCCCTTCCTCCCTTTCTGCTTTCCTTTGAGAGCTTGAGTTGAGTCCAGAATGTCTCTTTTTCGACATAACAAACCTTAGAACACACACTGTCCTCCGATTCGCTATCCTAATCTTTATCAGTACGTCGTTTTTTAATTGTAGTCTCCCCCGCTGCTCCGATTTCCAGTGTGACTAGAGTGAAGGGTTTAGTCATGAGTGATGAGCCTCTTTCTCTACTGCCGTATGGAGCTTGATCCATGCAGACCTTTCTCAGTGCGTTGAGCCCAAAGACAATAGCTACCACTCTTGGAATGCACTTGAGAAAGGAACGCAATGTTTCAACATCCTTGTCACAAAATCAGTGTGTGTGTGAGGGGTTGCGTCAGTGCGTGGTGCGTGGGGGTGCATGGGGGTGTAAGTGCATGGTGTGTGTGTGTGGAAAGTGGTGTGAGTGTGTGGTGGAGGCTTTATTTAAGTACAGAGTGTGTTCGTGTGCAAGAGTTTGTGTGAGTGCATTGTATGTATGTATGTGTGTGTAAGAGGTTTTGTAAGTGCAAGGTGTGTATGTATGTATATGTATACGTGTGTGTGTGTAAGAGTTTGTGTAAGTGCGTTGTGTGTGTGTGTGTAAGAGGTTTTGTAAGTGTTTGGTGTTTATGTATATTCGTGTGTGTGTAAGAGTTTGTGTAAGTGCGTGGTGTGTGTGTGTAAGAGTTTGTGTAAGTGCGTGGTGTGTGTGTGTGAGAGATTGTGTAAATGCGTGGTGTGTCTGTGTGAAAGTTTGCGTATGGTGTGGTGTTTGTGTGTGAACATTAGCCTGTGTGCGTCATGTAACATCTCCTCTCTCCCTCCTCAGCGAGCCAGTGGGAGGTGGCCTACAGCGGCCCAGCCACAGAGTGTGTGTGTGAGCGTCTGACACCCGGAACGTTCTATCGCCTGCGTGTTTGCAGCATCAGCACCGGGGGCCACAGCCAGGTAACACCTGCACCTCAGCTGGCTCCCGCTCTCTCTCCCTCCCTCTTTCCCTCCCTCCCTCTTGTCCTCCCTCTCACTCTCTCTTTCTACTTATCTCTCTCTCCCTCTCTCCCTCTTTCCCTCTCTCCCTCTCTCTCTCTCTCTCTCTCCCTCTTTCCCTCCATCCCTCTTTCCCTCTCGCCCTCTCTCTTTCTATCTATCTCTCCCTCTCTCTCCCTCTCCCTCTCTCTCTCCCTCTCTCTCTACATCTCTCCCTCTTTCTCTCTTACTTTTTACTCTCTCCCTCTCTCTTTCTCTCTCCCTCTCTCTTTCTCTCTCTCTTTCTCTCTCTCTCTCTCTCTCTCTATCTCTCTATCTTTCTCTCTTACTCTCTCTCTCTCTGGTGTACATCACCCTCTCTGCTTCAGGCTCTTTTTCCCATGATGCTCTCTCCCTGTCCGTCATCAGTATTGATCACATATCTTACATGTGGGACAACATTTCATGACATATTCCTTATAGGTTTAGACAGGCAGCTGTGAAACTTGCAAGACAAGTAGCACCAAATAATGTCCCTGTACTTATATTAGATTCTGGCCACTGTCATCGAAAACACAAACACAATGTGGGAAGCTTTCCGCCGGTCGTCTAATGTTCTCCTATGTCTCTGTGCGCCCCAGTGTACTGTGAGTGTTCCACTTCGCACGCTAAGTGTTCCACCTGGACCCTGTCAGCCACCGAGGATTGTGGGCAAAGCCAAACACAAGGAAGTGCTGTTAGAATGGGGTGAGTGCACGTGCGAACACACACACACACGCACGCTAACACATACATGCCAACACACACACACAGTCACTGGCAGAGTGATATGCGATGTATGCTTGGCTCAACTCAGCTAAAACAACCTCTGGCTGTTCTTTGCTTCACACCAGCCAGCTCTCATCAAGGCAAATGCTGTCCTCTAAATAATAATTGCATCGCATAATCAGGCGCTAACTCAGGCTAATCCAGCTCCATTAGAGTTTGTTAGCATTAGCTCTCCTGCTCTTAGCTGGGCTCTCTGCCAAGCCATGCCCACCTGCATGCGTGGCAGATCATACAAAGTCAACCCCCCCCCCCCCCCCCCCAACAACCACACTGATACATTGCCCACCCTCCCCAGACTCCCCCCCCTCCGAGGGTGTGTGCGAGGAGTGTGTGTTCAGTTTGGAGATGAGCGAGGGTGAGGGCGCACCCCTGGAGGCGTACCAGGGGAAAGAGCTGCAGTGCACCGTGGGACGGCTGCTGCCCGGGGCCACGTACAGCTTTCGACTGCGGGCCGCCAACGAGGCTGGGGTGAGATCTGCACACAGTGACATGGACACGCATGGAGACGCATAGACACACATGGACACACACGGAGATGCACACACGAGCAGGCATGCGCACAAATGCACATGTAAACATGTAAAAGCCAACCAGGCAGACAGGCAGGCAAACAGACAGGCAGACAGACCGACAGGCAGGCAGGCAGGCAGACAGGCTGATAGACCGACAGAAAGACAGACAGACTGAGAGACAGACTTATATACAGACAGACAGACTGAGAGACAGACAGACAGACGGACTGACAGACAGACTGAGAGACAGACTTATATACAGACAGACAGACTGAGAGACAGACAGAAAGACAGACAGACTGACAGAAAGACAGACACACAGAAAGACAGACACACAGACAGACAGAAAGACGGACTGACAGACAGACGGACTGACAGAAAGACAGACAGAAAGACAGACAGAGACGGACGGACGGACAGACTGACAGGCCATAGAAGCTTTATTTTTGCTCCTAGTTTGATTGGTTTATCAGACAGTTTCTGGGACCAGACAGAACCACTCAGAGCTGATTAGCATTCAGACAAGCTGTCTGAACAGCAGACACACACACATTTAAACACTGTCTTTTATACACACACATGCAGTCGCACATATGCACACACACAGACATTGGGAGGATGGAAAAGCGAGACAAAGATTGCAGTGTCCCAGTGGGCTTGTGATTATCCAAAACAGCATGGCTGCAATGCTTGCCATTTGTGCAAGACAAAACGACTTGATTATTTTTGTGTGTTGTGTGCTTGGTGTGTGGCTGTGCGCGTACGTGTCCCTCGCAGTTCGGGGAGTATTCTGAGCCCGCCGAGGTGACGACTGCAGCTGGTCCTCCTGGCCAGTGTGGGGCACCGGTCTGCACCCTCACCAACAACACCTGCGTAACACTCAGCTGGGAGGTAAGACCCTGCCCCCCCACCCCACACACAGCACACACGCATGGACACACACAGCAAGGGGTAGAAGGGGTTTTCAAATCCACTCGAGGTAACAAAGCCATTACGTAAGTCCCCTTGATATCAAAAGGCAGACCTTAGACAAGGAACCCTCCGAAAAGAGTGCTGTACACAGAACACTTCAGGAGGAAGAGGAGAGAGAAGGAGGAGAGGGGAGGAGAGAGGGGAGGAGAGAGGGGAGGAGAGAGTAGAAGAGAGAGGGGAGGAGAGAGGGGAGGAGATTAGAAGAGAGAGGGGAGGAGAGAGTGGAGGAGAGAGGGGAGGAGAGAGGGGAGGAGAGAGGGGAGGAGAGTAGAAGAGAGAGGGGGGAGTGGAGGAGAAAGTGGAGGAGAGAATGGAGGATAGGGAAAGAAAAGGAAGTCAGGTGAGAGCGGAAGGGGGAGCCCACGAGAGCCTCTCCCTCTTTCCTCCGGCTCTCGATGATGTACACAGCCCTACTCCACCGCCAGGCTGCTGATTGGCTAGCCCCTGCCTCTGCAAAGCCACGCTTTTCATTCCCATTGGAGTTGCCGCAATCCCACCTGTTCCTCCTGTCCCCTGATGACCTCCCCGGAGCTCTCCTGGTAGAGGCTGGATGTGAGGGCCTGCTGTGACTTGCGTGTCCCCTCATTGCTAATCTGCTCCCATAACTTGTCTAAGTAGGACAGACTTTCATTTCTGCTGGTTTTTTTATTTATTTATTTTGATTTGTACATTTTGTCTCTTTTTGGGGGGGGGGGCGTCACACAGTTTCACACAGTTTCACACACACCCCAACAAACACATACGTCTCACCCCATCTTCCTCACAGACACACACACACGTCTCACCCCATCTTCCTCACAGACACACACACACGTCTCACCCCATCTTCCTCACACACACACACACACGTCTCACCCCATCTTCCTCACACACACTTCTCACCCCATCTTCCTCACACACACTCCCACCCCATCTTCCTCACACACACTTCTCACCCCATCCTCCTCACACACACACGTCTCACCCCATCTTCCTCACACACACGTCTCACCCCATCTTCCTCACACACATGTCTCACCCCATCTTCCTCACACACTCCCACCCCATCTTCCTCACACACACTTCTCACCCCATCCTCCTCACACACACACGTCTCACCCCATCTTCCTCACACACACGTCTCACCCCATCTTCCTCACACACATGTCTCACCCCATCTTCCTCACACACGTCTCACCCCATCTTCCTCACACATACACACACAGACATCTTACCCCATCTTTCTCACACACACACGTCTCACCCCATCTTCCTCACACACACGTCTCACCCCATCTTCCTCACACACACACACGTCTCACCCCATCTTCCTCACACACACGTCTCACACACACACAGGTCTCACCCCATCTTCCTCACACACACACACACGTCTCACCCCATCTTTCTCACACACACACGTCTCACCCCAACTTCCTCACACACACACACGTCTCACCCCATCTTCCTCACACACACACGTCTCACCCCATCTTCCTCCTCCTGTGTTCTAGTTCTCGTGTGCCCTCCCGCGTTCTGTACAGACGCAGCATGTGCTTTAAATTGGTTTGTCCTCATGTTCCATAGAGCCCGGAAGGTTCCGGTTCCGACATCTCGGAGTATCGTCTCGAGTGGGGGAGGGAGGACACGCCCATGGATGTGGTCTCCTGTGGGAGCACACAGCAGTGTGAGCTGTCAGACTTGACTCCTGCCACTCAGTACTGCTGCAGGCTACAGGTACACACACACACCTACACACACACCTACACACACACCTACAAACACGTTTGTGTGCCTGCTTGTCAATCAGATTATCTGATCCCTAAACTTAACCCCACCTCCTAACACTATCTTTAATGCCTATCCTCAACCAGGGGGATTCGAACGTAAAAAAAACTTGTGAGGACCAAGAAAATTTATATTTAACACAAACATTAAAGATTACATTAGACATTTCAATATTTATATTATAATTCCAATTCCAAAGTTCCAAATGTCCTCTGTTTACCAGTACTCATACATGGTAGAGGTAAGGTCATCTTAGGTGATTTCAATTTGAGATCAGTACATTCCCTTTATACTACCAAGGTATATTACCTAGAAGAGTAACGAGGACATTTTTCTTCTACTTTCTCACCCACCCACACACACACACACACACAAACCCACACACACACACACCCACACACACACATATTTCTCTTTCAGGACCCTGTCCTACCCTAAGACTGATGTCTAGTTTAACTGGATCATTCATGGCTGTCGTGTTTATGAGCTCATTTATAAGCTTTTTGTAATCGCAATCAGAGGACAGGTAGGACACACAGTGATGTGTGTGTTTGTTTGGGTGTAAGTGTGTTTGTGTATTGGGTGTATGTGAGTCTGTGTGAGTGTGTGTTGGGGTGTGTGTCAGACTTTGTTGTTGGGGTGTGTGTGAGACTGTGTGTGTGTGTGTGTTGGGGTGTGTGTGAGACTGTCTGTGTGTGTTGGGGTGTGTGGGAGACTGTGTGTGTGTTGGGGTGTCTGTGAGACTGTGTCTGTGTGTGTGTTGGGTGTGTGTGAGACTGTGTCCGTGTGTATTGTGTGTGTGTGAGACTGTGCAGTGTGTCATTGTCATTCTTGCATCATTTTTGATCTCACATCAAACATCCATGATATTTTAATGCCAAGTCCATCACCAATAACCTAGTATATAAAACACTAAAACTATCTCTCTCGACCTTGTTCTTTCTTTCTCTTTCTTTCTCTTTCTTTCTCTTTCTTTCTCTTTCTTTCTCTTTCTTTCTCTTTCTTTCTCTCTTTCTCTCTCGCTCTCTCTCTCTCTCTCTGCCAGGCTGTGAATCAGGCAGGGCCAGGGCCCTTCAGTGAACAGGTGTGCTTCCAGACCCCACCCACCATTCCAGACCCAGTGTCCACCCTCTCCCACAACCCCTCAGAGTTAGGCCACTCCCCCTCCACCTGCCTTTTCCTCAAATGGGAGGAGCCAAACAACAATGGAGAAGAGATTACCTCTTACATCATCACCCTCAATGAGCAGACAATCACCGTGGCGACGGGAACCTCCCACCTTATTACGGACCTGCAACCAGACAGCGAATACAGGTACACACATGCGCACACGTGCACCAAAAAAAAAACGTGGGCACGCACAAACATAAATTCGCACACACACACACACACAAAGATAACTGCATAAGATAACTACAAACGATAATAGACCATTTTGTAAAGAGAAAGTGCGATTGAGAGAGAAAATTGTTATAAATGCATAATCAATGAGGTGCATCGACCGTAAACAATCACTGCAAATTATCACCCTGTGTGTGAGTTTGTGTGCTTCTACAACTCTGAATCATCAAGTGGGGTGGAGAGTGGGGTACACTTAATGTGTTGTTGTGAGAGAGGTAGCTTTGATTGTATTGGTGGTTCTTGTCCTTAGTTCTCTCTTTTGTATTCACTCACTCTCTCGTACTTGCTATTTTTGTATTTCACAGTTTTTTGGGGACTGTATCCTACTGTACTTTTATACTTAGCTTGTTCTCTGAGTGCTATACTTTACCCTGCTGCTGTTGTGAACAGCAATTTCCCCACCGTGGGACAAATACAGGGTTATGTAATCCTTCACATAATAGGGAACACCAGCCCCTCAGTGGACTGATGGCGTTTGGATGTGCTTGGGCCTGTGCTTGTGTGTGTGTGTGTGTGTGTGTGTGCTTGTGTGTGTGTGTGTGTTTGTAGAATGTAGGTAATTGCAATCCATATTTACAGGGACCTTTCCAAACACTAGACTTCATTTGTGTGTTTTCGGAAAAAGATCTCAGTACTTCTTCACGGTTTGAAGTGGTTTGTTTAGCGCGTGCGTGCGTGCGAGCGTAGAGGGGCGTGTGTGCGATTGATGGTGATTGCGTTGACAAGAGAGAGCATAAAGGACAGCCATGGACAAATGGTGCGAGAGCGTAGGAGAGAAAGATTGAGGGAGCGGGAGAAAGGGAAGGGAAAAAACAGAGACAAGATGGTAGGGAAGCTGTTTCTGAGGGAACTCACCGTGCATATCAGACTCTGTTTTAGGCTCCAGGTGAAAAGAAAAGCTCCTGATCTCATTATCTGATACAGAATCCAGCTTCTAGACCTGGTGTAACATTAACCCCACACAAACACACACACGCTCTCCCTGCCCCCCCTCTCTCCATCTCCACCCTTCCCTTTCTGTCTCTCCACCACCTCACCATTGTCTCTCCATGTGTAACTAATCACCACACTGACAGATGGTGCTGGTCTTGTGCGTGTGTGTGCGTGTGTGTATGTGTAGTATTCTAATATCAAAAGGTTAGCAGTGAAAGGCAACAGTTTGTCGTTCATAAAGTGCGTGTTGGCGCGCGTGTGTTTCTGTGTGCATGCCGCCGCCTTTGCGTGTGCGTGTCAAACTGTCCACGTGTGTAACCGCGTGTGTTGTAAAGGAAAGGTCGCGGTTTGCATGCTTGTCCAAATGTCAGACAGTAGACAGTGCTAGTGGTTTCTTGTGGCTAATTGAGGAATCAGCCAATCAGAGTGTGGCAGTTCCTAGAAGGTGGGTGGGGGGGAGAAGAGGAGAGAAAGATGGGGAGGAAAGGGAGAGAGGAAGGAAGAGATAGGAGGTGCGTGGTGTCAGAGACCTGCCAGAACAACAACAGCCAGGAAGAACTCCTTCTAGGAAGATCAGAGGGGCGTCAGCATCAAAGATCACTTACGTGATCAAAGCCCTCGTTTACATCAATGTGTTTTAGTAGGTGGGTGTATATGTGAGAATGTGTGTAGAGGTGGGGTGTGTATATGTGAGTGTGTGTAAAGGTGGGGTGTATGTGTGAGTGTGTGTGTAAAGCGGGGGTGTACACACTTTCCAACTCTCTGTCTTCTCTCTCTCTCTCTGTGTATTTTAGCGTGCAGATACAGGCGGTTAACACAATTGGCTGCAGCCCCTTGAGCCTGCCACTGCTGGCGAGGACACGCCCCCTTCCCCCAGCTCCTCCCCCTCTGGAATGTTCCGCCGCGGGCCCGCAAAGCCTGAAGCTGAAGTGGGGGGAGAACAACACGCACACGCGTGCTCTGCTGGCGGACGACACGGTCTACACTCTGCAGATGGAGGACAAGAACCATAGGTCTGCCCGGTCGCCTTGTCATCCTCTTGCCCTGTCATCCTGTCACCCTTTTGTCCTGTCACGCTGTCATCCTGTCACCCTGTCATCCTGTCACCCTTTTGTCCTGTCACACTGTCATCCTGTCACCCTGTAGCCCTGTCATCCAGTCATCCTGTTGTCCTTTTATCCTATCACCCTGTCATCCTGTAGTTCTGTCATCCTGTCGTCCTGTCATCCTATCATCCTATCATCCTTTCACCCTGTCATTCTGTCACCCTGTTGTCCTGTCATCCAGTCATCCTGTTGTCCTTTTATCCTATCACCCTGTCATCCTGTAGTTCTGTCACCCTGTCATCCTGTCACCCTGTCGTCCTGTCATCCTATCATCCTATCATCCTTTCACCCTGTCATTCTGTCACCCTGTTGTCCTGTCACGCTGTAGCCCTGTCATCCAGTCATCCTGTTGTCCTTTTATCCTATCACCCTGTCATCCTGCCACCCTGTCACCCTGTTGTCCTGCCACCCTGTCACCCTGTTGTCCTGCCACCCTCTCACCCTGTCATCATGTCACCTTGTCACCCTGCCACCCTGGCCCTGCCTCTGGAGAGGTCTAGAGCTTCGGTGGTTGTTCAGCTCCAATGGTCAGCCTTCAACTCTCTGGTGTTCCAGCCAGGGACATGAGAGAGCCTGTTCCATCACCATGTGCACACACACACACACACACACAACCAGTACACTCACACACAGACTGCAACACTTCCTGCTGGGCGCTTTTTTTACCTCCACATTTGTAGGTGTGTATTTGTGTGTGTGTGGGGGGATGTATTTTTGTGCATGTGTATTTGTGTGTCTGTGGAAAGCACAGCAGTAACAAGATGTTCCAGGGGGATCTCACGGTGAGAGCGGTTGGAGCGACCCTAATAAGAGCATGAATTCATCAACCCTGCTGTCTATTCATTAGACAGGACATGACTGAGAGAGAGAGAGAGAGAGAGAGAGAGAGGGGCAGAGAGCGAGGGAGCGGAAGGGAAAGAGGGAGGGAGATGAAGGGAGAGAAGGAGGCAGGGAGGGAAAGGGAGAGAGAAGGGGGTGGGAGTGAAGGAGAGAGGAAGGCCAAAGAGAGTATGATGGATAAAGAGAGAGGGAAGGAGGGTGATCGACAGAAATAGAGAAAGATGAGGGAGAGCAAGAGTAAGAGAGGCAGAGAGAGAGAGTGCGAGGCGGGTGGAGGAGAATGATATTACATTAATATGTATTAAGCAAGACAAACAGATGCTAAGTGACCAGAAGAGAGAAGGGGGGGGTCGAGGATGGAGATATTAGAAGAGATCTCAAGATATTAGAAAGAGTATTAGTGATGTCATGACTCTGTACAGTGGCTTGTTCCCAGAACAGCAGCTCACTAATACAACAGCAGCTCAGTAACAGAACAGCAGCTTAGAGAACAGCAGCTCAGTCAGAGAACAGCAGCTCAGTAATAGAACAGCTGCTCAGTAAAAGAACAGCCGCTCAGTAATAGAACAGCAGCTCAGTCAGAGAACAGCAACTCAATCAGAGAACAGCAGCTCAGTCAGAGAACAGTAGCTCAGTCATAGAACAGTAGCTCAGTCAGAGAACAGTAGCTCAGTCATAGAACAGTAGCTCAGTCAGAGAACAGTAGCTCAGTCATAGAACAGTAGCTCAGTCAGAGAACAGCAGCTCAGTAATAGAACAGCAGCTCAGTCAGTGAACAGCCGCTCAGTAATAAAACAGCCACTCAGGAATAGAACAGCAGCTCAGTCAGAGAACAGCAGCTCAGTCATATCTCGATTTGAGTGTGAGAGCTGATTGGATGACTGCTGTTTTGATTCATAGTAGTCCCTTGCTGTATTGAGGGAATGGGGTGTCGACGCATTAGGCTGCAAAAACAGCCACGTGTTCGGCTACCTGGCTGGCTGTATCTCAGGGACAGTAGAACAGATAGGAATAAACAGCACTTACACACACACGCATGCACAAACATAGTGGTCACTAAGAAGAGGGGCTTCACCTCAGCTAAATGGATGAAGTGGAAGCATGGCATCTCTCTTCCAGTGAACCTCCTTTCCCCCAGCACATGAACACAGGGCCCATTACACAGGATTACCTGGGATTTTAATGGACAGCGCCATGGTAACCAAACGCTAGGATGCAAATCGAGGTGGACGTCATTGAGAGGTTAAGGGAGGCTGGGGGAGAGGGGGATGGGAGGGGAGGGAGGGAGGCAGAGGGAGAGGAGACCTGGAGGAGAGGGAGGCAGAGAGGGAGGAGATTTGGGAGGGGGGGGGGTCAAGGGCAGGGAGGAGAGGGTGGGAGGAGACCAGGGGGGAGGGGGAGGGAGGAGATCTAGGGGGAGGGAGGAGACCTGGGGGATAAACACAGGGATATCAGATGTCTCTTTGCTAAATGTCATTATCTCATTGAATATTTCATTTTGGTCCAATGACCTTCACAGAGCAGCAAGGCCAAACTGCATCTCCTCCTGATTCAGTTTGGGAGCCCCATCCCAGCAGACCCACACCTCTCCTGTCCTCGCTCCTCTCCTGTCCTCTTTCCTCACTCCCTCCCTGCGCTGAGACAAGGTCACAGCTGTCACACAATACTCCATTAGGACTCTCCTGCTCCTCCTGGAGAGAACTCCTCCCTCCTGCCTCTTTTCTACACTTAGTCACTCAGATGCTCTTATCCAGAGTGACTTACAGCAAGTACAGGGACATTCCCCCCGAGGCAAGAAGGGTGAAGTGCCTTGCCGACACAATGTCATGTTTGCCTGGCCGGGATTCGAACATGGAACCTTCGGATTACGAGCCCGACTCAGCCACCAACCTCCCTTTGCGCCTATCTTCTTTCTCCTGCCTCCTTCCTCTTTTCTCCTTCCTCTTTTCGCCTGCCTCTTGTCTCCTTCCTCCTGTCTCCTGCTTTCTTTCTCCTGCCTTCGTTCTTCTGCCGCCTGCCTTTCAAGCCGCCTCCCTGTTTCTGTGGATTTTCCTGTCACTCTCTTCTGTTTTCCCGTCCTGATTCTGGGTTTTTCTTATCACTTTTCAGTCGCTCTGTCCACTATTTTTTTCGCTTGTTGCCTTTTGTCGAGGGCATAGTCAGCACAGACACACACAGATACACACAGACAGACAGACACACACACCTGCACAGCTCCACATCCTCACCTCTGGTCCACATGGCATCTCTGTCCCCTTCCTCTTACCTTTTGGGATGTTGTTGATGTTCCCATTTCCAGCAATGTTGTCGTCCTTGTGCTCGCGCGCGTGTCCGTGTGAGTTTGTTTATCGCAGGTGCTGACACTAAATGTGTGTTAATTGACCGGGCCATTCTGTCCTGTCAACAACATCACCAGGGTCATCATTTATGATTAGTGAACAGCACTACACACACGCACACACAAACAAGATGAAAACATGACTGAAAATGGGATCCTCAGTTGATTTGCACTCGCAGCTAGGCTATATAAATGGTGCAGTTTAGCATGAAGTTGCAAGCCTGCCGTTGGTTTATCAGTCCCCACTTTTCTCCATGCCTGTGGATGTTTGTCAAGGCCATAACTCCCTGTGGGCATAACACACATGGGCTCAGATGTATCAGCAGTGTGCCTTCCCCTCTCCTCAGGTCACTTGGCCCGGTTTGTTTTTCAAGAAATAATAATAATAATAATACCTAATTTAGACACTTTTATCCAAAGCAACTTACATTTAAGTACAGGGACATTCCCCCTGAGGCAAGTAGGGTGAAGTGCCTTGCCTAAGGACACAACATCACATAGCCACAGCCAGGGTTCGAACTAACGACCTTCCAATCACAAGGCCAACTTCCCTAATCAAAGTCATTCCTTCATTAGTACAATTATTACAATGCACAGCTCGAAACGAAACTGCCAAAAACACGTTGCTTGGACATTGGAATTGCCATGTGAAATGTCAAAATGGTTCCCGAAAGGTGTTTTGTTGGTAAACATATAATTTACTCTCTTCCTTCTTTTCCCTCCCTCCCTCCATCTCCTCTTTCCCCCTCCTCCCTCGCTCCCTCCCTCTCCTCTCTCCCTCTCCTCCCTCCCTCGCTCCCTCTCCTCTCTCCCTCCCTCCCTCCCTCTCCTCTCTCCCCCTCCCTCCCTCCCTCTCCTCCCTCTCTCCCCCTCCTCCCTCCTTCCTTCCCTCTCTTCCCTCCCTCCCCCAGGTTTGTACCCATCTACCATGGCTCCAGCCACACCTACAAGGTCCAGCGCCTGATGGAGTCCAGCAGCTACAGTTTCCGCATCCAGGCAGTGAGCGCGGCCGGGGAGGGCTCCCACTCAGAAACACACACCTTCACCACCACCAAGTCTGTGCCACCCCCGCTCAGAGGTACATCTGGGGCCAGGGACATGTGTGGCTGTCCTGTTGGGTCGGTGGGGGGGTGTTTGCATGGTTGATGGAGAGCATGTGTAGCAGCTGTCTGCATCTCTCTCGATCGGTAGCACAAATAACATGTACATCAATGTAAAAATGGTGACTGAGAGAGAACGAGTGAAAGACAGGGATATTTCACGTGTTTAGTGAAAGACAAAAATATACTGTCCGCATTTGATAGGCAGCGCAAGATTGAGTGTTTTGGCTGTGACTGATATGGATCAACTGTACCCCCTTTGCCTGCAGCTCCCAAAGTGCATCAGATGGAGGGGAACGTGTGTGAGGTCACATGGGAGACCATTGCACCAATGAGAGGAGACCCGATCAGCTATGTGCTGCAGGTTCTTGTGGGACGAGATTCCGAGTACAAACAGGTGAGCTACCCGGACACACACACACACATATGTACGCTAACGTGCAGACACACAATGCTTTTAAGGAAGAAGAGGAGAACATTCGTATCCATTAGTCTCTCGGTTACACACAGAACAAAAAGGCAGAAACTCTAACAGTTCTCTAGTAGCATTTCTTATCGAAAGTATTGACATAATTTAATGAGAGCTGGCACTCCGAGACGATTGGCATTTTGAAAGTATGCTTTAATTTCTCTAGGATGTGTTAGATATATTTTGCTCGTTGATATTACATTTGAGAGAAATAGGAGGTAGCAACCGCCAGCCACGAAGGAAGCGCAGTGTGTGTATGTGTGTAGGACGGTTACGTGTGTGTGAATTTGAATGAAATGGGTTGATGAATTCCACCTGTTACTTGAGAGTCTCAGTGACACTTAATATGAGAAAAGTAGTAATACGAGGAAGTGTGTGTGTGTTTGTGTGTGTGTGTGCGTGTTCATGCAGGGCCGTGTTTGTAAATAATGGAGTAGAGCTGGTCAGCAGCAGAAAGAGCTGAAGGGCGTTCTGCCCCACACGCACGTGCACGTGAGGACACGCTCACGTATACACAAGCACGTTCGATTTAGAGGGAATCATTTCATTTCAGAAAGACAGGGGAGCTTAGAGAGCCAATACTAATGTAAATGCACACGCGCACACACAAACAGGATAGCAATATGTTGAGGATTGGTTTGGACTGATTCCAGGTCTCTGAGGGGCTCTGTGGGATTGGTCAGTGAGCAGCCTGTCTGTCAGCTCTCATCTCTACACTCATGTCCCCACAGGACACACAACGTCTGAGCGGATAGAGGCATTTGTGTGCGTGCGCCTATTTGATTTTGTGTGTATGAAAGGCACAACCAGGTGTGTTTGTGGGAGCGCTGATGAAAATGATCGAGCATTCAATTAAATAAGATAAATGAATGACCGGCAATAAATAAATTTTCGGAATTCCAATTTTTTATTCTTCGTTATCTATGGCTACTAAACAGGCACGTTACTGGAGTGGAGAGCCGAAAAACCACGGAATGTTGTTTGTGTCATTTAAGGACATATTGAAATGAAAACACCTGCAGCGGTCACCTGGATAAATGGTTTAGATTCAACATCATTTCTAATAAGATGTTTTTGCTGGTTTCATCTCAGAAGTAAAAAAAAAATAACAACGCTGCTAGCCATGTTGGTGCCTTACACACCAGCACCCCACCCGAGGCAGAGATTCTGAGTTTGTTCAGAATCAGAATATATTTTATTCGCTATGCAGGATATACAAACACAGAATTGACTTTGGCAGGAAAGCGCAAACATGGAACAAAATATGCAAATGAGATTAAAGTAAAAGTAAAAGTGGGCACTATCTGTACAGATGGGGGGGAATATAGCTATAGTAAGTTACATTTCTATTGCCACTAAATATTGGCATATATGGCACTTGCTGTGTTTTCTTTTCTTTCGCCATTGTTTATTTTTTACTATTTTGGTGCCTCTCGCTGCATTTTGGTGCCCCCTCAACACTTAACAACCTCAACACCTAACCCTAACACTACAAGCAGTGGGAGCGGCGGTACCAAACATATTTATTTAGGAACAGAATAGAATTGCTTTAAAACATTCCACATTCCTCCAATCAAACTCTTCCCTCACTCTCGTTCCAGGTATTTAAGGGAGAGGAGGGCGCGTTTCACATCTCTGGTCTCCAAGGCAACACAGACTACCGTTTCCGTGTCGGTGCCTGCCGTCGTTGCCAGGATACGTGCCAGGAACTGTGCGGCCCTCTGAGCCCCTCCACCCTGTTCACCCTGCGTCGCCTGGAGACGGCGTCAGCGGGGGAGGCCGGCGCCGTGGACACGGGGAGAGGGGCGGGCCTGGCGTGGAGCGACGAGCGCTTTGCGGCGCTGATAGTGTGCATCTTCGCCGCACTGGCTGTCCTCATGGCCTTTTTACTTCAGTACTTCTTCATGAAGTGAGGGAGTCGACACTAGGATAGACAAGAGAAAACAACAAACCAACACGAATATTTACGACGAGAAAGAGAAAGAGAGAGAGAGAGGAACGCGCAAAACGAAAGAAAAAGAAAAAAAAAGAAAAACACTTGATGTACTTTTAATGCTACGGACACCTTGTAGTCCAGATATCTACTCAACGCTTTCCTCTCTTTTATCTTCCTTCTGCTGTTCCTCTGCTCTCCGCCTATCTCTTGTTGTGGTTGCCTTCTTGTCTGTCTCCGATGTGGGACAGGTAAGCCTTGTTCAGCCTCTCCTTCCTGGGAAAGCAAACTAATTATCAAGCCTTAACTAGCTGTGAGCTACGCAGGAGTTCGTTGAACTGACGTGCATGTTTAGATTTTGTATTCTTTGAAACGTACCGTACATATTTGATTAGACAAAATGTATTTTTCTTGGACTGTCGATGCCTTCGCTTTGTGTTCCTTGTTTTTTGTGTGTTCCTGCTGCAGTCTTTAATCGTTCAGCCATATTGCAATGTCGGCTTTGCATATTCCCCCCTTCATACATCTGGTACCTGACTTTACCTGTTTTTACACACAAATACAGACACAGGGACAGACACGCACACACACACACACACTTAGACATGGACACGTACACACACTCACATCTTCCTGCACGTCTACTCTAAGAAACAAGTTCCTCATCTTCTGCCTTTACCATTCAGCTACCAAAGCGATACTATCCATGTGTGGTGTAAGATGCTGCTATCCTGTTATTTTATATCTAAGAAAGAATGGAACCTGTTTTCTAATATATATACAATACACACACACACACACATATATATATATATACAAAGCTATATATATCAAATATCTAAGATGCTGTAAAGGCTATGTGGTATAAGTGATGTTAAGTACAGGGAAAGGGAGGAGTCTATACTTGGTGCTCAGATCCAGTTTCAACACGTAACGGATCCAAGATCAGTCCAACCCCAAGATCATCCCCTCAGTCATAAAGTAACGCTGGGAAGGAAGGGTACAGTCTGTCCTCAGATCAGAAGTCAACGCCGGGTTCTTACTACGCACCCAGGTAGCCTACAGAAAGCGGGGCTGCATTCGTGATTGGACGTACACGGTGGGAGGGGGAGGAGGGTGGGCGGGGGTGGTGGTGGTGGGGGGGGGGGGGGTGGGTGACGGTGGTGGTCTGTGCCCGGCGGTTTTATTGCTTTAGATCCCCCCCTCACCCCTCACCTTCTGTGTTAGAGTAGTGTTAGCCAACATCTAGTTGTTGAGTGTCAGCTCAGTGCAGTGTGGTGAAGCATTAGCTCGGCCTTCAGCGTGAGTCGATGCCCCTATCTAAAGGTTCCTTTGTTCCTCCAGTAATTAGTCATCTTTCATTCTGACCGCTTTACTGCTCAGCTCCTCACCCCTCCTGTTCCTGCTCCCCCTTTCTTTGTTGCCCTCTTCGCCTTCAGCCCTGGTTTTTGTCCTTCCTGCCCTCTGTCTCCAGAGCAGCAGTCCAGCCTGCCTGTCAGTCAGACATCCCTGTCTGTTCACTCTCTGACACACCGTACTCCCGAAAGTGGAGCAGGGTGTCCTGGTATCCTCCAGACCCAGCACCAGTACCCCTCTAGACCCAGTACCCCTCTAGACCCAGCCCCAGTACTCCTCTAGACCCAGCCTTAACACCCTCCAGACCCAGCCCCAATACTCTCTAGACCCAGCCTTAATACCCTCCAGACCCTGTCTTATACATTTACATTTAGTCATTTATCAGATGGTCAACTTACAGCAATTACAGGGACATTCCAAGTGCCAAGGCAAGTAGGGTGAAGTGCCTTGCCTAAGAACACAACAAATGTTGACAAAGTTGCAATTCGAACCAGGGACTTTCGGTAACCCAACACCCTAACAGACTGTGCCACGAGTTCCCTTAGACACCCCATCTGCTCCACCATCCCCTAAACAGGCAAGGTACCAACCTGTGCACCCCAGTGATCCAAATATTGGGGGAGGAACATCCCCCAATGACTGACTCATACAAATGGGGGCGGGTGCTAGAGTTTGCCTAGTCCTCTTAGTCACACCCCTCTGTTCTGATTGGCAGACTGGAATGCACTTTAGGGACTCAGCCTTAAAGAGTAGATCTAGCCCATAATATCCCACCGTGGGCATCACCATGGTAGCTGACTCCTTTCTCCTTTCCCTATGTCTTTTCTGCTCCTCACATCTGTGCTGTATAATGTCCTCTCTAAGCTGTGCCTTGCTCCTATATGTCAGTAAGCAGCAATTTACTAGCTCAAATACCTTTGCCAAAGTTGATGGGAAAGTTAAGGTAGAGTTCTTTTCTAGGATTATTTATATTCTATATAATTGCATACAGTACTTTACATGCCAATTACAGTGCAATCTTCATTTATTTATTGTTTAAAGATTAAGAGACAAATGTAGTTATGTACTAATTTTTTTTCTCGTAGCATGTTATTTTCTTTTTTTTGTGATATGGATGTGTTGTTAGATTTGTTATCAAGGCCAGCATTTTCACACCCATTAACCCTTAAGTGTTTCTTACAGCAGTTGCTGTAGCTTCGTGCGTTTTAGCAGTATCAGTGTAGTTCAACACGTAACCAAACGCCTCTTCATCTCCTGTCAGTGCCAGGTGCCTCTCACAGCCCTGGCCCGTCTGTATGCATAGAGAGATGTAGCACATCCCTGAGGTCAGGGGGTCATTATGGGATATACGTAGCTGTCTTTGGCTTTTTTGTTCTTTTTTTTGCTGACTAGTTTTAATAATTCTTCTGATATTCTGCTGTTGCCAAAGGCTTGGTCCACACAACGTTCCCTTCTCTTTTCCGAAGGCTCCGGGATCACTCTGGGAAGAGACAGCATAATCTTCCCTTGCATTACTCTCTCCAAAAAGGAAAAAAAAAACATTAACTTGATCTGTGATTATGCTTCTTTTCATATTATCTTTATAATTTTTTGGATGTTTTTCTTTGGTTTTATTTTTGTTTTGTTTTATAAAGCGAAATGTGCCATAAAAAAAAGAAACGTAGCCCCATTCATAAGGAGACTTTTCTTCCTTTTTTTTTTTACACGCAAGTGATTTCACACTGAAAGCTAAATTCAAAAACCATCGCAAATCATGATTTCAGACTTAAGGTGGATCCGTTGTCCGGGTTTATGATCGTCATTTAGCGCTAGCTAGAAATAGTTTTCAGTATTCTGCTCGGAAAGGGCGTAGAGAAATAGATATATATTCTATGACTGTCATACACAACTAACCGAAATGAAGCACTTTGTTAAGTCCGAACATCTGACGGTTGTGAATGGATACGGAGCTTTGGCACCCTCCTTATTGCAGCAGCTAGGCTCCCTCACCGTGCCGATGGCTGCCCTTTGATGTCGGCATTAATGGAAACACGGTGTGTTTCTGTCAAGGCATCGTCACACTCTGGTGGCCCTCGGTGGCACCCCTTAGGTGCCCAGCCTTGTGCCAGCTTGAACACCAGGTAGAACCAGCAGGGAGAGGGCCGTGAAGATGATTCTCATGTACTGTATGTCTCCCCCCCCCCTCCCCCACCCTCCTCTTTCATGGGAAGGGTGTGTGCACCCCAGCGGTCACATTGATTTTGTAACCCCCCTCCGGTCATATCTATACAAATGCCAGGTTATATGTAATGCTAGAGAAGAAGGGATTGGCCCAGTGTTAGGCCACAACAAGGCCAGTGATATTCTAATGATTAAAGGTCCAGGGATGGGCCTGGCATTAGGCCTGGCGTTAGGCCTCGGTTTGGGCTGGGTACTCCCTGTTTGTCCTGGTGCTCTAAGCTCTCAAGACCCAGCAGGTAAGGCTCAATTGTCGAAGAAAGAGAAATGAATTAGATATTTTTGCCCAGTAACCCATCGTTTGTGCCTTGTGATTGGTTCCAAGTTTTTTTGTTTGTATGTACATTTGATATTAATTACAGACTTTGACTCTGAAAGATTGGCAATTTATAAACGTATAGAGACTCACAATGTATGAAACTTTTGTTTTTTAGTTTTTTAAGTGAAACAATTTTATTTTACCTCACAGTTTCAAACAAACATTCCAATGTCGTGGTCTACGAAATGACAGGAAAAAAAAGAAAACCATACATTTCTTGTTGTATTGTAAATCTTAGACAATTTCATATGCATTATATTAAATAAACTGCCATATCAATTTTAATGTATAGATTTTTGCAAATACTACCCTATGTATGTAAAACGTAACTGTATCTGTAGCGTATATATAATATATTTATGCCCAATAAATGTTTAAATCTTTTCTGAAATAGGCTAAAATCTTGTGTGTCGTTATTCAACTGCTCAGTCCTCATCCTCCAGCATTTGTGGTGTGTATAGGCTGGGGGTTGGGCCTTGTTCTCTCTGTGCTCTCTCTGCAGGCATGGGTGTGGTTTGCAGGGGAGCTGACTGCACACACCTGAACCCAATCATCATCCTGAGCAGTATTTAGAGGCTGCCCATTGTCAGATAGTAGCATGTATCATACTCTCCTGTATCGTGCCTTTTGTTTGGGACTAACTTCAGCTACTAGTGCTTCAATCTTCAGTATAGCTTTTTATTTGTTTTCCCCATCTGTTACGGGCGCTTTGATTTTTCCCAGCCTAGTGGCAAAGTGTTTTTGGTTTTGGTTTTCTAATAAACCCTGGCTTATTGTGTGCATACTGCAAGGCGCACACTATGTTATTCCCAGCGTTTATTGTGTGCATGCTGCAAGGCGCACACTATGTTATTCCCAGCGTTTAATATACTTATTATTCTTACGCCAATGTTTTGGCTTGCAACTCCTCCCAGAGTCACATTTGCCTTACGTTATCTGTCAGATGTATCGTTTTAGCTTGACACGTGAAGATTCGGCCGCAGCACCCATGAAAAGCCTCATAGACTCCCATGTTAAAAGTGGCGGGAAAGTTTCTGGAGGAAAACAAACTAACACTTTTTTGAATTGCTCCCAAGAGCAAATTTCTTCACTTATCAACACAAAATGAGATTCAGGAAGGGCTCAGGCTGCTTCAAGTTAACCTGGTTTTATGATCGGAAATATGGTTTGGCCAGAAATCCTTCCTGTTCGAGGGGTGCTCTAAGCATTTTCTCTGTATTTTCCAACTGCCATTGACAGTTCCCTAACCTCAGCCTGATTGAAGGATGAGAGGAGGAGACTGCGGGGGGCATACGTTGCCAGAGAGGTTTGTGAAAGTGATCGTTTTACTTTCACAAATAAGGCCCAACCCCTAACTCATACACACCACAAAAGTACTGCTTATCCATTCATTTTCTTCCTACAATTTTGTGACTTTTCTCAAAGTTGAGGTCCCTAATAATTAAAATTTCATGAACATAAACAATCTGTAAAATATTCATAATCGTCTGAATACTGGTTGACCTTGCAAACTATAGGCTAGTGTTGTATGGGGACCTTGATGAGCTTCCTGTTAGTAGTCCTGTAGTTTATAGATGATTGAACCTGTGTGTCTGCTACTAACTGATTCATTGCACTGAATGGGTTTATTGACAGTTGACACGATTAAGTCATTAATGTACAGACTGCCTGTGTGTATGCACATATAAAATAGAATATAATAGAATGCCCTTTATTGTCATTATACAATTGTACAACGAGATTTGGAGACTTCTCCTAAAACAGTGCCAGATGAACAGGTGCCAAAAAACACATACAAATACATTATATAATTAAAAGCAGCAGCATCACTATAAGTAAAAACGGTTGAAGTGCATGTGCAACAATACAATTGATTAAAGTGCGTGTGAAACAGGTAAAACAGTAAAAACTATTTAAGAGCATGTAAAACAGGTAAAAACTGTAAAACAAGTCTGTGCTGTTAGCGTGTTTGAGAGTTCAGAGTTGTGATGGCTCTCGGAAAGAAACTGTTTTTCAGTCTGTTTGTCCGTGCTTTGATGCACCTGTAGCGCCTGCCAGAGGGCAACAGGTTAAACAGCTGGAAAGCGGGGTGTGAACTGTCCTTGGTGATGTTCTGAGATCTGCTGAGGCACCGGGAGGTATAAATGTCTGTCAGAGAGGGGAGGGGGCAGCCGACGATCCGTTGCGCTGCCTTAACAGTCCTCTGAAGCCTTGCTCTATCTGCCTCGGTGCAGCTGCCGTACTAGGTGGAAATACAGTACGTCAGCAGGCTCTCGATGGATGAGCGGTAGAAGGCCAGCAGTAAGTTCTTGCCCAGATGGTTCATCCTGAGAACTCTCAGGAAGTGTAGATGCTGCTGAGCCTTCTTAATGATTGCTGTGATTGTTTCCAGGAGAGGTCATTGCTGATTTGGACTCCCAGGAACCTGAGTGTGTGGACCTGCTCCACACATTCGCCATTGATGTAGAGGGGGGGGGGCGGGTCAGTTCTGTTCCTCCTGAAGTCCACGATGACCTCCTTTGTCTTCGTGGTGTTCAGTGTCTGGTTGTTGTCTGAACACCACGTCGCCAGTCTCTGGACTTCCTCTCTGTAGGCTGCCTCGTCTCCCTTGGGCTGGAGAAGATGAGTGTCGTGGAGATAGATCGAATCTGGCAAAGAAGCAGTTTAGCTCCTCTGCCAGGGACAAGCTCAGGTCTCCTGGCGTCACACCACAACCTCTGAAGTTGGTGATGGCGTGTAGACCCTGCCACACCTCTCTGGGTCTATAGCTGGTGAGGTGGGACTCAATCTTCCTCCTGTAGTCCGCTTTAGCTGTTTTAATTCCTTTCTTCAGGTCAGCACGAGCCACGCTGTAGAGGGCTCTGTCACCTGACCTGAAGGCAGTGTAGCGGGCCGTGAGGAATGAGTAGACTTGGCTGGTCATCCAGGGTTTCTGGTTTGGAAAAACCGGGATGGTTCTGTACATATATCTGTATCTATAGATGTGTGTATGTGCATGTGTGTTTTTCTTCATTAATGTTGCAAAAAAAACACTGTTTTTGTTAGTGTGATATCAGAACTGTGTGGCCTAGTGCTTTATGTGAATTTTGATGCTAGCTTCTTGGTAAATCCTGATTTGTTAGGATGTTTGATTGCATGTGGATTGATTTGACATTTAACACTGAAACAGCTGTATAAGTTTATGTTATCTGATATTTATACTGCGGTATAAATAAGAATATAAGATATAAATAAATATAAGAATAGATTCTTAGTATCATTTTGATAATAGGTATATTTCTAATGCCAAAGTCATAGCCATTAATGGCCTAATTCTGGCATTGGATGTATTCGGGTAATTTTACACTCATAAGTTTTTTAAAGCATTTATCACTATTATCAAATTATAACCAAACTATTACTATGCTACTGAGCTGTAATGTAAAGTGCTACCTGACACAGAGTGACCAATTGTTTACTGCTTTCTTACTGCTTAAACTTAAACTGTGGCAGTGTGCTCAAGTGGAGCTGTCTTTAATCCTGCTGAAATTAGTGCTTATTAGTGCTAGTGCATCAGCATATGAACACCTGCTGAAAGCTTCATCTGTCACATACTCAAGCAATGGTAGAAGTCATATTCTGAAAATTACTCAACAGTGTCAATTATGTATGGGGGAGAGTCACGCACACACTAGTTCTCAATTGGCTCTACTGACTCCTTGGACTCAACCTTATAAGTTCTGATGCATTTTGGGGTCCACTACCACCAACACATCACAACAATTTGGTGATACAAATCTCCATTATGTGCGGGTTTTAGGAAAGGGGGAGGGGGGGTTGCGGAGCAACTGCGGAATAAGCACCCAAGTAGAATTGACAGGTGTGCTGATCAGAGCAGGAAACCTGAACCCCTAATTAGCTGCCAAATTAAGCTGCCCTGGGTCACTACACTGTGGGTGGAGAGAGGAGCGCTAAAGCACAGGCAGTCCAACATCACTGATTTGAACAAGAACATTGCTATCGATCGTCTCCCTCTCTCGCTCTGCCTGCACTGGAAAAGTGCCCCACTATTGGTGCATGTGTGTAACTGGGAGTGTTTGTGCGTGTGTGACTGAACATGTGTGCTTGAGCATGGATTGTGTGTATCTCTGTGTGTTAGTGTGTGTGTTTTGGTGTACAGACTCCAGCCATCGTTCTAGATTTACTCCCCAGCGTTCTACGTACTATCTGGAGAGGAAATCACTAAAGTCTTTCTGCTCTCTGTCACAGCCCCCAGAGTTAACTCTCTTCCTCCACCCACCTCAGCACTTTATTTCCCTCCATCACACCCTGACTTCTTCAAGGAAGAGCCATTTGTCCCTTTTTCCAACTGCATGATTCACTCATCCCCTTGCTCTCTTTTCATTTTATTTTTCCAATTTGCTTTCATGCCCGTGCGGCAGTCACTCTTCCGCTTTCTCCTCCCTCCGTTACTTGCTCTCCCTCTCAGTCTCTCACCCCATACCCCCCCTTTCTCTCCCTGTCCCCCTCATGCCCTCTCAGCACGTCCCTCTCCGCCTCCCACTCCCAACCCTCCCCCCTCCTCCTCTCTCCTGCGATGGGCTCCGTAGGGAGAGCCACAGCACAGACATCTGCAGGGGCCCTCTTCATCCTCTAATGGGCCTTTTTTGATCAGGCAAGCCGGGCGGCTGATGTAGCGTAGGGCCAGACGGTGGTGGGGTGAGCAAGACATTGTAGCGGGGCACAGCTGGGGGAAATGAGGGGAGGGCAGGTGTGTTGGATCTAAGAGCTGACACAGCATGTCCAGTCAAGCAGGAGTCTGTGTGTCCTGGGATGGATGCAGATGGGTCCTGTAGGGACTGGGGATGTGTGTGTGTCCTGGGATGGATGCAGTTGGGTCCCATAGGGACTGGTGATGTGTGTGTGTGTGTAAGAGAGAGAGAGAGAGAGCGAGAGACAGCAAGAGAAACTGAGAAAAAGAGTGAGCGGAAGAGCAAGAAACAGGAAAGAGGCTGATCATCTTTTTCGAAACGTTTATTTTTACAAGACTTACTCTGCATTGTATATAGACAGATACGGTAACAACTTGCCAGAGAAGAGAGCCACACTGAACTACCAGCCTTGAGAGCTGTACAGCCTAGAAAGCAAGCTGCACAACACAACATGATCCTGTACACTTACACACAGGAGCAAAGGTACGCACTTCTGAGTTCGGGGGTACTAACCCTGTGACTCCACCTCCATGTTGGTACAACCCCAAAAATTCTAAAAAAGGAAGGAAAAATACAATGATTTGTAAATCTCCTAAACCCATGTTATTCACTATGGGCAGTTATCAAATGAATTGTACTATTTTAAGGAAAAATACAATCGGTAACATCCAGCAGCAACATGTCGCAAAAAAATGGGGACAAGTCAACCACTGTGCAGCACTTCCCTATTCATACAGTCTGCATGTGTCTATCTACAGTATATGAGTTGTGGGAGAGAAATTTTGTCTTTTTCATGTGTGGTGCAGGATTCTGGCTGATCAATGGTCCTCTGCCTTTTTTGTCATGTTTTTACATTGATCCCCCACACCCAATGTTTGAAATGGTTTAAAGTCTGGACTGCAGGCTGGCCTGTTCAGCACCTAGAGTCTTCTATTACGGAGCCAGACAGGCGTAAGAGATGCAGGGTGTGGTTTAACACTGTCTTCTTGAAATATGCAAGGGCTTCCCTGAAAAACACGTCGCCTGGATGCCAGCAAATGTTTTTCTAAACCCATTCGGCATTTATGGTGCCTGTCCATATGTGTAGATGTGCCAGTTTCCCATTCTGAGCGCTGATACCAAGCCGTATGGTCCCTGTCTTCTTTAGTCTGGAAAATGCAGCATCCACGGTGTCTATGAATAGTTTCAATGCGTGCGATCACAGAACCATTTTCCCTCTTCGCATCAGTCCATGTTAAATGAGCTTCAATCCAGAAAAGCTTGTTGTGTTTCTGATTTATGTTCACATATGGCTTCTTTTTTGCATTTTGTGGATGGCCAAATGAACTCCAAACTACCTTATTTCTTCAAAAAATGCTACGTTTATGGATTTTATGTGTTTTCAATTACCTGTTGTGATTGACATACGATTTTCTGAGGTCTGCAAATCATTGTATTCTGTTTATATTTACATTTTACACAGCTCCCCAACTTGTTAGGAATTGTGGTTGTCCACAACCATAACACTTTTGCATTCTTCGCGTTGAGAGTGATGGAGGCTGATACTGTTGTGTAACAGTTATGTTAGACATTGTCGTCTGAGGAGACTCAGGCCACGAGGGCAGCACACAACACCACACAGACCCGTGCTGCCGAAGCCTGCTGAACAGAGAGTATTTTGATTGTACTCTCTCTCACACACAAACACACAAACACACACACACACACAGTCGTGCAGACACCCTGTACTGAACCACTGTCGCTTTACATATGGGTTTCTCTCTCTCTCTCCCTCTCTCTCCCTCTCTCTCTCTCTCTTACACACACACACGCACATACACACATACGAGTATACGCATACACACTATACACACATAGACGTACACATGCACACACATAAACAATTATTCACACCGACACACACCTACACACACACACATAAAACAATCATCCACACTGCACCGCTACCCTATATCACAGGTGCAGACCAGTACACATGATCTATAGTGCTTTCTTTGTCATCCAGATTACAATCCTTTGTAAGGCCGTTGTAATTTACAGGCATGTGTGTATGCATGTGTGTGTTTGTGAGCATTGATGTGAGTGTGTGTGTATACGTGTTTGCAGGCGTTCATGCAAGCATATGTGTGTGCGTGCATCGGATAATGCACATGTTTAAAGCTGTTGCCCAAGTTGCATATGAGGGTAATGGCACTTGCAGTCAGGAGTGACACATTAAAACACCAACTGCAGATTAAGGTACAACGGTACAAGACGTCTCTGTAAATTGTCATCAGAACTGATCTTTTATCGTAAATGTCAAACATATTTAAGTCAATATTTGTCCTGTTCAATCCTTTCAGGCCAGGTGTATAGACCCCTAGAGTCCCTGTGTCCTTGGTGGGAGAACCCCTTGGTGGTTTGTTGTGATGAGTCATGTGTGTTGTCTTTCCTCATCCCTGGAGTCACGGTGAAGTGTGCACCTCGACCCCTGCTACCCTCCAGGCACACCCACCTCTCTCCAGCCCCACCCCAATCCCTCTGGAGCTGCCCTCCCCGATCCTCCTTAGGTCCCAAAGCTCCATCGATCCCACACCCCTAGCCTCCCCCAATTCCCCAAATCCCTCCAACCTCTGACACATCCCCTTCCCTCCATGCCCACCGGCCCCCTATAAAGTTCCTCCAAACCCTCCTCCCACCCCCGCCCTTCCCCCGCCTCCTCCGTTAAAGGCTAACAGTGGAGTTGGTCCATGCGGGCGAGCCCTTGCCCACCGCCGTGCTGGCTGTACGGCCGCGCGGCGGTGCCTGGCTGGGAGCCAGGCCGAAGAGGCGGGCAGCGGCGGAGCGGTACTTCCTGGACATTGTGTTGTAGAGGATGGGGTTGATGGCAGCGCTCAGGTAGAACAGCACCACCGACACTAGGCTGCAGTACTCGGACAGCAGGGACCACCAGGGGGAGCCCTCCTCAGATGAGCGGGACAGTAGGTAACGGCCCACGTGAAAGGGCAACCAGCACAGCACGAAGGCCAGCACCACCACCACTGGAGGAGGGAGTAGGAGAAGAGTGTTGGTGGGGGGGTGGGGGTAAAAGAGGAGTGGGTCAAGTGAGGAGTAGAGGGTGAGTTAGGAGAGGGGTGGGGGGCAGGGGAATGATGGTGGAGAAGGGGAGAAGATAGAAGGGGGAAAGGAGTGGTGGTGATGGTGTGGGAGGGGGGTGATGGTGGTGGTGGTGGGGGGGGGGGGGGTTAGAGGTGACAGGAGAGGAGGGGTGAAGAACAGGAGAGGGAACAGGTTGAGAGACATGGGTTTTGGTGAGATTTAAACATTTTATGTATGGCAGGGACCCAATAATCTGCCTAAGTGTATTTTCATTAAAAAACTAATATCAAGGCCTTGAACTCTTATTTGATGTGTTTTTCAAAAGATAGATCTACATAAGAAATGTCTGCAATGCTAATCAGAATATTAAAGCCTTCTTCCAACGCCGTCTCTCATTTTAGGAGATCTTAACTGAATGTCAAAGTTATCTTCAGGGACCTTTAAGAGGAAATAGCTGAAGAAAGCTGAATACCAAATCAGGAAAAGAGAGAGAGAGAGAGAGAGAGAGATTAAACACTTCCAAATTCACTCGCCATTAGGCTATGTCTCTTACAGAAATCTTTCAATGAATCTTCTTTCAGAAACGTCATGATTTGTTGTTTTGCAGCAACAGTATATCGTTTCATCACCAATGTAGAATTCTTCAGACTGCTGTGCGTTTGCACAATCAAGATAATTGTTTTTCTTTAAGAAAATTTTTGTCAACATCATTAACATCGTTAACATCACCAAGTCATTAACATGAATGTCTCACCCAGCATTTTGATGGTCTGTCTATTACTTTTGTCTCTGTGGGCCACGCAGGGTCCGATGTTGGTCTCCCAGCGCCTCTTCCACAGCCGGCGGCCTATCAGCGTGTAGAGTACCGTCAGACAGAACACCGGCAGGAAGAAGAACACCGAGCTCACCCACACCATAGCGGAGAGCAGTCCCGACCTGATGGCGTACTGTGTCATCTTACACTCGCTGGTATCCCCGTCCTTTATCGATTCCCCGGGCCCGGCGCCGTACTCGTCGCGCTCTACGCCAACGATAACGAACACGGGCCCCGCGCTCAGCAGGGACACGGCCCATAGCGCGAGAATCAGAAAGCGCACCCGACGCTTGGTGACCAGGGCTTTGGCCCGTAGAGGGAAACAGATGGCCAAGTATCGCTCCACGGACAGCGCGGTGATGTTGAGGATGGTGGAGTATGTGCACGACTCCGACACAAACTGGAAGAGTTTACAGAGGGCGTCGCCGAAGCGCCAAGGTCGGTACCGCCACAGGCGGTAAAGGTCTGGCGGCATGCAGAGAAAGATCAACAGGTCAGACACCGCCATGCTGCACAGGTACAGGTTAGTGGTCGTGCGCATATCTCGATATCTGCTGACGACCAGGATGGTCATCACATTGCCGGTGACTCCGACAAGGAATAGTAAGGCGCAGACGATGGTGATTCCGGTGAGCACTGGGATGGGGAAAACGTTCATGGGAGGCTCGAACCAGTAGCTCTCGTTCCCGGGGTCCTCCCAGCTGCAGTTGCGGGAGAAGCACTGGGAGCTGTTGTGCCAAGAGGGCATACTGCCGCCGGGTCATTCAAGGGACCGGGGCTGCCCCTTCACTGCGCTCCGGTTGTGAGGCTGCTCAGAGGGACTACTGAGCTTCCTGCCCGTCATTGCCGCTTGTCCAGCTTGAGTTAAACGGCGAGCCTGCAGATGCGTAAAAAAGGGAAGACTTGTGGACGCTCTATGGCGCGCTCTGGTTGAACAGCGTCAGTCAAAAAGCTCCAACGGGAATTGTATTGGAAAGGAAGGGACTCAAACGAGGTGTTTCTCTTCTTGGCATCGTTGAAATAATACTTAATTACAGAGCAAGAGTCTAAAACACGTGCTAAAAATCCATCCCCGTTCGTGCCATCAACCTGTCCCTTTACTCAACGGCGTTTCCATAGCAGTTTTTGCGGACCAAATGTGAGTTTTAGGAGTCCAAAATGCATTAAGAATATGTAACATGAATAAAAAATCAAACACGCAACTGGGGTTTTTCATTACCGGCTGGATATTTTGAAGAGAGAAAAATAAACGACATCATCTCATGGAAACGTTCAAAAAGTGTCCCATTTCTCCGTGCTCTCTGCGTTAGACAAAACACACCCCGGTGGGAAAAAAAGGCACGGTCTATGCACCGGTGAGCGCATGAAAGTGAGTCAGAGTCATTGTATTAATGGGATACCGCAGGTCTGTCGGTTTGGCATACGCACACGGGCACCTCCAACAACAAACTCGGGTAAACAAACCAACGGAACGCTGTTTAATATTCCAGGTAGCCCTTCAAAACACAAACGCTATATTAGTCAACATTTGATCCAAAATCCAAAAAGAGAGACAAAAAAGAGAACGAGAGGGGACATTAATGAGTCGCTGTGATCACGTTAGTGTCAGTCACACTCTGTCCAAGGCGTGCGTCTCTGCCCGGTGGAACCTTGCCTGTCATTGAGAAACGCGGCACCGAAATAAACAGAGAGGGTTGTGTTAGTGTCTGTGTTTTGTGTGTTTGTTTCCCTGAGTGTCAAAGGAGGAAGGTGGAGGGAAAGGGGGGAACACGCCACCTAGCGACAAGTGACGTGAACTGAGGGGCCAAGTCAGGGCACATTTTCATTATTATTATTATTATATATATATATATATATATATATAATTTTTTTTTTACAAAACACTGACCATTAAGTAGATTGGCGAGATAATCACTTCAACCAGTAATTCATTTGCTTAAAATAGCTTCCTGGTAGAACAACCGCATGTTCCATTATCAGGAAGTCAACATGAGCCATAAAGTGGTGGCATGACTTGTTGGCCTTTGGAACAAATAGGACACACATAGGAAAACATGTTTGCTATCAGCACATGATGACTCTGAGTTACCAGGAGTTCAATTTGAGATGATTTAGATTAGAAAGTCATGCAGGATCCCTTTGAGAACCAGTCTCTTCCTGGTTTTAACACCGTCTTATTTACATTTAGCAGACACTCTTATCCAGAGCGACCTACAGCACGTACAGGGACATTCCCCCCGAGGCAAGTAGGGTGAAGTGCCTTGCCCAAAGACACAACATCATGTTGGTACGGCCAGGGTTCAAACCTGGAACCTTCCGTTTACTAGCCCGACTCCCTAACCACTCAGCCACCTGACTCCCTGCCTCCCTTATCTGACTTATCTCCACCTACCCTTTGCTCTCTGTCACCTGGAGACCAAGGCGTAATTTATGATGGTGCGAGTTTCTCTTAAACACACATCTGACACACACACATCCATACAAATTCAGTTCACAGTAATAGACGCACATTCAAATCAAGCAGGGGATGACTTGAGTCACAGAGAGAGGAGCCATACTTTTGTGGACGTCAGGGATCATTTATCGCTCCAGCAACACATCTAGGAGATATTACTTTGACCACATCAGGTTCTGTATGTCTGCTCATCTATCTGTCTATTTGTGTTTTGTGTGTGTTGTACGTGTCTGCAGGTGTGTGTGGATCTGTCATATGTCTGTCTTGATGGGTATAGGGTTTGACATTTCTTTGTGAAAGATTTGCTAGGTGGCTGTGTGTCTGTATGTGTTTTAATAACACATATTTCGGACTGCTATGTTAATGCTGTGGGTGATGATATAGTCAACAGATTACCACATGTTTTTGTGTGTACTGTCTGTACCCTAATATATGTTCTGTTTGCTCTCTCTTTACTGCCACAGTAAATTCTGTGTTTGTATATCTTGCATGGCGATTGAAACTGATTCTGATGTGTATATGCTTGTAATGTGGAGTGTTTGCCTGTGTTAATGCCTGTGTGTATGTTAGTGTTCCTTTGTCAATTATTTACATATATATTTATTCATTTAGCAGACGCTTTTATCCAAAGCGACTTACAAGAGAGAGCTTTTACAAAGAGTATCAGTCATTGAGCATAGCAACGTGATAGACCCCGAACACAGTGTTTTTTTTAGATCGTGAATCATACATCATGAGAACCAATAAGTGCCAAGGGAAGAACTATAAATGCATAACACAACGATTGTGAACATAAAGCAAGAGATAGATACAACAAACAACACTGGCAAGTCACCATATGGGGACCAACAAATAGTTCAAAAGCGCATTAGATTATGTGAAGTGCCATACTATTCCTAAGTGCCATTACATTCTTTAAATAAGTGAGTTTTAAGCCTTCTTTTGAAGGTGAGAAGGCAGTCTGTGCTTCTGATGGAGGTGGCGAGTTGATTCCACCATTGTGGAGCCAGGCAGTGGAAGAGTTTGTGTTGCGCTCGGGCGCTCTTGAGGGGGGGTACCACTAGACGGTTGTCAGCAGATGACCGTAGGTGACGGGTGGGGGTATAGGGCTGGAGGAGAGAGTTGATATAGGTTGGGGCAGTCAGTCCCTTTTACAGCCCGGAAGGTCAGCACCAGGGTCTTGAATCTGATGCGGGCCATGACGGAAAGCCAGTGGAGGGCGATGAGGAGTGGGGTGACATGACAGCGTCTGGGTAGGTTGAAAACCAGACGAGCTGCTGCATTCTGTATCCTCTGAAGGGGACGGATTGCATTTGCAGGAAGGCTGGCTAGTAGTGAGTTGCAGTAGTCCAGCTTTGTGAGGACAAGGGCTTGGACTAGCAGGTGGGTAGAAAGTTGAGAGAGGTATTTTCGGATTTTCCCGATGTTGTAGAGGGTGAATCTACATGACCGAGAGACTGCGGCAATGTGAGCTGTGATGGAGAGCTCGTCGTCCAAGGTGACCCCCAGGTTCCTGACAGAGGATGAAGGGGTCAGTGTTGCAGATCCCATAGTGAAGGAGAGATCGTGGGTGATTGAGGGTTTGGCAGGGATGATGAGGAGTTCTGTTTTGGTGAGGTTCAGCTGGAGGTGATGTCTGGTCATCCAGGCTGAGATGTCAGAGAGGCAGGCCTCGATTCTGGTCGATATCCCTTGATCAGTTGGGGGAAAGGATAGATATAGCTGCGTGTCGTCAGCGTAGCAGTGATAGGAGAATCCATGGGAGGCGATGATTGGCCTGAGTGAGGTGGTGTATAGGGAGAATAGGAGCGAACCAAGGACGGAACCCTGTGGGACCCCAGTGGAGAGCAGGCGGGTACCAGATGTTTTTCCTCCCCAGGAGACTTGATAGGATCTTCCTGTCAGGTAGGATGAGATCCATTTAAGCACAGTGCCAGTGATGCCCATCTCTTTGAGTGTGGCATGCAGGATCTGGTGGTTGACTGTGTCGAATGCTGCGGAGAGGTCTAGCAGAATGACAACAGAAGACCTTGAGGCTGCTCTGGCAGACTGGTGGGCCGTGGTAACCGACAGGAGGGCAGTCTCAGTGGAGTGGCCGGTCTTGAAGCCCGACTGGTTAGGGTCCAGAAGGTTGTTCTGGGAAAGAAAGCTTGACAGTTGGTTAGCTACAGCACGCTCAATTGTTTTAGAGAAGAAGGGTAGCAGTGAGACTGGTCTGTAGTTCTGGAGGACGGCTGGGTTAAGAGAGGATTTTTTGAGTAAGGTATGTCTTTATTATTAGCTATTCTAGATAATCCTGGTCAAAGTTGGAGTCATAAACACACACCATTCCTGTTTGTTTCTTGTCTATCGTTCAGACTCAGGCTGCTGTCCAGTAGATGGAGACAAAGATCCACCCCTGCATACTTGTAGCTGGTGACAGATGCCAGTTTTATGATTTCAGTTATGCTGCTCATAATAAGTAAGTGTGTGTTTGTTGTCTTGCGCTTGTGTCTCAACATCTGTGTGAACGCATGTGTATTCGTGTCAAAGTGTGAGTGAACGTTTGCGCAACGTGTCTGTAAGTGAGCGTGCATGACTTAATCTCTCAGTGCGAAAAACATAGTTGATAGTTTCTGTTGACAATGTTACAGTGTTTTTGTGTGGGTGTCTGTAAACGTGTGTGTCTGACTGTGTGTGTGTGTTTGTTTGGCATGTGTATGCGTTTGCATGTGTTGAATTGTGTGTGATGTGTGTGTGTGCGACTTCATTCTGTCAGTGAGTTATGAACAGACTGATCCACTTGTCTTCTGATTTGGAGATGATGGTTGTCCATTCAAGGAGGCCCTGTGCAAAGAGACAAGAGACACACAGAGAGAGATGTCAGGAGGGATAGGAGGAGAGAGGCTAAGGAGAGAAAAAAATAGGGTGTCAAAGAATGATTGATATGAGTGTTTGTGAGAAGAGGAAGAGAGGGTTACAGTATATACAAAGAGAGAGAGAGAGAGAGAGAGAGAGAGAGAGATTGTTGTAATTGTTTGTCTAGATGGGTAGATCTACAGATATGTTAAACACGTCCCTCCTTCCCAGTCTAGATTCCAGCACTTTCAACCAATCACACTTGCTGTGGGGAGAGTCTGCATGTTCCAGAATCACTGATTGGTTCTGAGTTAGGGAGGCCCCTCCCTCTTCTAGGGGCTGTCCTGGGAGAGTTATTTTCACTCATAGTCTGTGCAGACACACAGTTACACAACAGAGGAACAGCAGGTTGTTTCGCATGTGGAGTTTGTTCATGTGTGTGTGTGTGCATGCTGTGTCGCCTACTCTACTGAGCACTCCAATCAGGTCTTGTCAACATGTGGACTGAACATCCACAGAACCGGCAGGTTGGTTTTTTCTCTTGCTTTATCTATCTGTCTCTTTCTTTCTACACCTCTGTCTCTCTTTGGGTCTTGTCCTGAACTTGTTCTCCCACTCTCTCTCTTGTTGTCTTTCCCTCTCTCTAGTGCTGTCCTCCATGTATGTGCAAGAAGAGAGGAGTGTGTTCAGCTATGACACTAGAGTGAGGGGCACAAGAGGGTTTACTCTTGTGGGGTGATATGCCTGTTTGCATGTCTCTGCATGTGTGTGTGTATGCGTAAGTAATGGTTATACCGCTGTATGATGTCATGCATGTGTGTTGCTGCTGACTTCTCATCAAGTTAAGGATAAATAATTTCAGCTCTCAACATGCACATCACATGTGTGGTATGTGTGTGTGTGATGTGCGTACAGACAGTGTGTGTCGTACTCTATGTGTTCTGTGTGTGTGTTCACCTCCACCTCGGTGTTAAAGTCAAATTAGTTGGCCGGGGTTGGAATGTCTGGGAAGTTTCGGTTCCTCTCCCTCTTTTCCCCCCTCGTCTGTGTTCACTCTTTCTCTTCCTCTCCATTCTCTCCTATCCATCTGTTTTCACAGCTGTTAGAGGACAGGAAAATGGGTTGCCTTCCTTTTCAAACAATCAAAGTATCCATTCCGATACACATTAACCATCAAGCTGTTCCTTTGGCTTTGTGTACATGCATGTGTGTATTTTTTGCATGTAGAAATGTATTGACCAGACCTTGCGGACTAACCCAGTTTAGTTTTTAATGGATCACTGTTTAAAGAGATCTTGAAGGTCTGCCAAGGGCAACAGAGCGGTAGTTCAGAGAAGCTGGCTGATGTAAACACTGACACCTCTTCAGGCTGGGGTGAGGAGTTGGGATTAGGGCTGGGTTGGGGTGGGGAGGTGGAATTAGGGCTTGACTCAGGCAAGGGTTAGGCTGGTGGCTATAAGGATGGCTTTAAGGTTAGGGTTTGTGCTGGGCTGGGCTGGGACTGGGCTAGGATGGCTTGGACTGAGGTTAGGGCTAGTGTATGGCTATGGCTTGGCCCAAGGCTGGGGCTATGTCTTGCATTAGGCTAAAGCTGGGATAGCATTAGGCTAAAGCTGGGATAGCATTAGGCTGAAGCTGAGGCTAGCGCTCTGCTAAGTCTGGGGCTAGCATTAGGCTGTAATTTAGGTTAGCATTAGACTAAGGCTGAGGCTAGCTGTAGGTTAGGGCTGGTCTGGTAGAGACAAGAAGCTGGTCCTTCTGTACAATGAATGATTTCTTGTTTTACTGCCAGTAGAACAGAACTCTGGTAACCGTAGCTATTACCCATCTCTTCTGCTTTCTTTCTCTGTACTTCTTTATGTCCCTCTCTGTGTCGCTCTCTCTCTCCCTCCACATCTCTCTATCTTTCTTTTTATTCTCACGGGTTTCTCTCCCACTCTCTCCCTGTGAATGATGAGATAAATGGCATCTTTAGTGTGGGCTGGTAGAGGTGTCACAGACCTCTTCTTATCACTCCCTCTCTCTCATTCTCTCCCTCATTGTGCCATCTGTGCCGCGACGAGGCTGGCACCACTAGCAATAAATGCCATTCTGTGGTGTTGGTATCTTTATGGTGTCAGTGTGTGCGCGTATGTTTATGTGCGTGTATGTGGTGCGGGTGGAAATGTGTGTCTGTTTCAGTGATTATTGAGAAAGTGTATGTGGGTGTGTGTGTAAAAGAGAGAAAAAAAGAGAGAAAGAGAGTGTACGTACGTGTGTGTTTATCTGTGCACAAGTTCTAATCCACCATTATTAAACTGATATTAGTTCAAGAAAACGTTAGCAAAGTACAGTTAGACCCAGAAATATTTGGACAGTGACACAATCTTGATGATTTTGGCTCTGCATGCCACCACACTGGATTTAAAGAAAACAACTACAACAGAAGATTTAATTCAAGGGGTTGAACAAAAATATATAATCAAACATGTAGGAATTGTTGCTAGTTTTATACAAACGCTATTGCAGGTTCTCAAAAGTAATTGGACAAATAAACATAATCCTAGATAGAATGGTACTTTTCAATATTTTGTTGAGAATCCTTTGCAGGCAATGACTGCCTGAAGTCTGAAACTCATGGACATCACCAAATGTTGGGTTTCCTCCTTTGTAATGCTTTGCCAGGCCTTTACTGCAGCTGTCTTTAGTTCAGTCAAGGCACTCACGTGATTGATTTGATAATAAATTGATGATTTATTGGTAACCATGACATAGAAATATGTTTGACTTTGGCAGAGTGGAATTTCGAAAAGGGAAGCGCTCCCTACCGCCTCGAAGCGACACGTGCATACATATATGACAAGAGACATGGAGCAATAGAGATATAATCCCCTTGATAGACTGACAGACGTACAGACAGACAACAGTGGGAGAAAGGGGATGGTGGTGTGCGGCAGCAGCACTGATCATCAGACAGTCGGGTGAGTGTTTGAATATCCGCACAGCCTTTAAAAGCCGTCTTCACGGACAAGGCCCAATGGGCTTGCGCTAGCTGAGTCAGGTGTGTTCATGAGAGATTAGGTGTACTACCTGAGTGCCTGTGCTGCTAGTGCATGTGAGGGAATGAGTGATGATGTGTACTGAGGTGTGTGAATGAGTGTCATTCCAGAACTAGCTTCACCCATTTGTTGCTTGTTTGTGGGTCTTTCTGCCTTAAGCATGCTCGATTGGGTTGAGATCTGATGATTGACTCGGCCACTGCAGAATATTCCACTTCTTTGCGTAAAAAAACTCCTGGGTAGATTTTGCAGTATGTTTTGGATCATTGTCGATCTGTACAGTGAAGCGCCGTCCAATCTACTTGGCTGAATCTTAGCAGAAAGTATGTCCCTAAACACTTAATTTCCATGGTTTTAGTCACCATGGAAAGGATTTTGCGATCATCCACCACTGTTGTCTTCCGTGGATGGCTTGATGTAATCAACCTCCCTCTCATGGGTGTCCAATCCTGGTCCTCGAGGGCCGCTGTCCTGAAGGTTGTGGGGATGAACCCCAGGACAAACTCCCATTCTGAAACTCCCCACTGACACTCATCAGTGCCAGGGTCAAAAATGTGATCCATAGCCTCACATACGGAATACCGTTTGGTCATCGTGCTGCCATAGCATGAATTATGAGCAAATCCAACAGGTTTGGTTACCGTGGGTGAAAGATTGTATTTGGGCGTGGTTCCCATGGGTGAAAGATTCTATTTGGGTAAGGTTCCCATGGGGGTATCCATGGAAGCCAAGAAGGGGAGTAATGTGTGTGTATGTAGTATGTGTGTGCATGTGTACTCAAACACAGGTGTATGTTGGGGGCTGGGAGGGTAAGTGTGTCCATCTGTTGAATGGGTGTGTGCCTGAACAAAATATTATACACAAATTTGAGTCTTATCCATTAATTTCAATGACCGGTAATTTTGGACCGGGAACACCACAGGTGTAACAAAGTTACATAAAACACCCAGGTTTTTATGAAATTCTTAAAAAAATATATTGGCTGTTTAGATACCCTGTGTGGACAAAGTCATGGAATCTCATGGCAATCAGAATGAATTCACAAATTTTTTTTTAGAGAGAAAACGTCTATATCGGTCTCTTTTGACAGGAACACAACAGGAGGGTTAAATGCATGAAGCGAGAGAGCGAACAATATGAGGCAATGAAGGTTTTGGTAATAGTACCGGCAAGAATTTAAATCTACTTTCACCCCTGCTACTATCCCGCTGATGGATTTTTTTCAGCCTCAGAATGATCTGTCCTTGAGGGAATGTGACGTACATGTTAACTAGGTAATTAGTTGTATTTGTCAGTAGCTAGCCACAACAGGTAGTTAACTAAACTTTATTGCTGCCCTGATATGGGCAATATTTGAACAAAACATTAATAATTTTCTTTATTTAATTCATAACAACACAACAATGGAAGACTTCTGGACAAATGAAGTCTACACCTTTGCATATATGACTATTTATTTATATATTTACTCTTTTTTTTCATTTAGCAGACGCTTTCATCCAAAGCGACTTACAGTAAGTACAGGGACATTTTCCCGGAGGCAAGTAGGGTGAAGTGTCTTGCCCAAGGACACAACATCATTTAGCCACAGCTGGGGCTCGATCTCACAACCTTCCGATCATGAGGCCAACACCTTAACCATTGAGCCATCTGACCCCCCTGATATATGAGAGCAAGAAACGATGTGAAACAAAGACATAAGTCAGACACTTGAATTGTGTCCTGGTCTCTTTCCATCTGCACCGCACGGACCTGCTGGAGCTCTGCATGCTGGGGCCTCCGCTTAGATGGCCACACCCTGGATATGGAACGGCAATTAGAGGAAGCCACACAAAATAGTGTTTTAGTGTGTACGTGTGTACGTGCTTGTGAGTGGCTTTCGACCTTAGATTGTACTACTGTTTTTGACTATTACAAATTTTCCATTGTTGTGCAACTCGGCTCTTTCCCAGATGATACCTCGTGGCAACTCTTCATCCTCCCCTTACCTCCATGTTGTCCCTCCTCTTGTTCCTGTCCCCCATTTACTCCCTCCTTCAAAGCCTTCATCATCTCCTCTTCCTCTGGCCTCCCGCATGTTTATTCTTCAACTCTGATCAGCTTACAGAAGATTTTGGCTGGATTTCAGGAAAGGGAAACAAGCTCAACATTTTCTTTTTCATTACTACTCCATGACATACATAATGTTACTGTCACCATGGTGACCAGTCAGGAAGCAGGAAGCGGGCAGTGTTCCATCAGAGGAGAGGAAAGAGATAACCCAACTTTTCTGCTCTTTTAGACACGGTCTCCATCTTGTGTCCCGTGTCTCTCACGCTCTGCTTCTCTCTTTTCCCCTGCCACATGTCCTTATGTCTTCATACGGTATCCGCATTAGCAGACGTGTGCTGCAAATAAACGCGTTCATCAGTCACTGATTGGAACTTAAATTATAACTGCAGCATGACACATTATTAACTTGAAATACGTTAAATTAAAAAGCAATGTGACAAACGGTGAGTCACACATCTGTTGCTCTGACCACATCAGCGTCAAGAAACTGATGTGGCTATAAAATCATGAATACAAAAACAAGGGTTGTTTATGTAGAATTTGTTAATCAAGAAAGATTCCCTGACTGACTGGTAACAATATAAAGGAAGGAATTTCCCTGTACTTTTTGTAAGTCGCTCTGGATAAGAGTGTCTGCCAAATGACTAAATGTTAAATGTAAATGTAAAGAATACAACAGACAGTGTGTTTGAGAGAGATAAGCGAGTGAAAAAGACAGCAAAAAAGAGACACAGAAAGAGAGAAAGAAAGTAATGTAGGCTATACACTCCACCCTCACCAGCTGACCCTGTGTGTGTGTGTGCGTGCGGGGTCTAGAAGCTTCGTAACACTGGGAGATACCACACTGTTCTTTTCCCAAGCAGCACCCACCCACCCGCCACCCCCCCACACAAACACACACACACATTCCTGTTCACAAAATGTTTTTCTGACACTAATTTGTAGACGGCAAAAACTTCCCTATGCCACATGCACACATGCTAACAAAATAGCCAGCTAACAACATGTGTTTGACTAAATCCAGAAAGGTGTGTTTGTGTGTGTCAGCAGTAACATGGGATTGTCAAGGAGTTTGTCATGTCCCAACTTGCCTTGAAAGTGCCTTTGCAATGTCTGGTTGGATGACATCACTGAATGTTGCTGTAGTGCCCTGTGTGCAAATTTTGCCTGGCCTCTTCTCAGAAGATATACTGTATATATTAGATTCAATTCAACTTTATTGTCATTACACAGGTACAAGTACAGGGTAACGAAATACAGTTAGCATTCAACCAGAAGTGCAAAACAGTTAATCCAACAGAATATAATACATATGGGTATACTCAGTACATAGTATGAACAGTATAATCAGAATATACAGGGTATGTACATATTAAAGTGATTTTAGACAAATGTGCAGCTGTATGGTACAATATACTACAGTATTAAACAGAAATTAAACAGAGATTACCAGGTTGCATGTATGTACAGTTAGTGCAAATGATGCAATGAGCAGATGTGCAAAATGAACAATGAACAGATGTGCAAAATGAACAAAATGTACAGGTGGTGCAGTAACAGATGTGCAGATGTGCAAAATGGACGTGCAAAATAGACGTGCAAAATGGACGTGCAAAATGGACAGATAGTGCAATACACAAAATGTACAAACAGAAATGTGCAAATATAGGGTGGCGGGGGTTCTACGGGGGGGGCGGGGGGGGCGGGGGTTGTATAGGGGGGCGGGGGTTGTATAGGGGGGCGGGGGTCTAGTGGAGTTCAGGAGTGTCACATTTCTGGGGAAGAAGCTGTTCCTCAGTCTGCTGGTCTTAGACCGGAGACTCCTGAGGCACCTGCCGGAGGGCAGGAGGGCAAACAGTTTATGGGTGGGGTGGGAGGAATCTCTTCGGATGCTGTGAGCTCTATGTAGACAGCGCTTCCTCTGGATGTCCTCAATGGACGGAAGAATAGTCCCAGTGATGTGTTGGGCGGTTTTCACCACCCGCTGCAGTGCCTTGCGCTCATATATACAGTGGATGACAAAATTATTAGAACACCTGGAATATCTAAGAGATTTGAGTTGTTTTTGTTGAATTGTCCATTTAAATATCCATTAAACGAATGACATATCTACAACATCATCATTATGCTGTACAAACCATAGAATAGAGCCATCATGAAAAGATTTAGGTCATTTTTCTTTCAGAATACAAACTAGGCCTATTTCACTGTCAATGTCGCGCAATCATGTTCCTTCACAGAAGAAGCCAAACGAGTTGTGTAATCATTGCAGAAGGCATGTGATAACAGTAGTTTGGAGTTCTCAGGAAGTTCTCAGGAAATATATTGACAATATGCCAGAGAGATGTGCCGCTGTAATTGCTGCAAAAGGTAGATGTACCAAATATTAAAGTTAAAAGTAAATAAAAATAGGAGGACTCGACTCCATCTGTTATTTGTTCTGCTCAGAGCAACCATCTGCATGTTTCATGAACACTATGCAATTAAATCGTGTTTTGGAGGCAAAAAAGGTCAATATTTTCAGATCCAACAGGTGTTTTAATAATTTTGTCCACCACTGTATAGTGGAGAATAACAAAAGAAAAACACGACAACATCGGTTACTGTGTGTGTGTGTGTGTGTGTCTGGATCTCAACAGAAACAATTGGAGGAATACCTAAACAAGTTTCTGAGAATGTCTCTGTACAGAAAATACCATCACACTGTGAGTACCACAGTCCACAGTACTGGTAATAACAATATGGATGTTGGTGTTCACAGTACCGGTAATTACGGTATGGGTACTGTAGTCCGCAGTACTGGTTGAGATGAGATGAGATACATTTTATTTGTCATTATACAAGTACAAGTACAGGTACAACGAAATTGCAGATACAGAGCCTCGCCTATACACGCGCCGCCACTGACTTCTGAAATTCACGGTTCACGGTACTGGTAATAACAGTATGAGCATTGTAGTCCACAGTCCTGGTAATAACAGTATGAGTATTTTAGTTGATTGTACTGGTACTAATACTTGTATATATTTCTATGTTTATATGTAAATCTATAAGTGTTTTGCAAGTATAACTGACTAATGATAGAGTTTGACTTAGTGTGACTGTCTGTCCCATCTCTTACTCAGAGAGACAAACCCTTCTATTCCTGGCTTAGGCTGGAGAGACAGGCTCACAGACACTAGCTTCCTGTGGTGCGATTAGAATAACCCTGCGTGTTTACATGTGTGAATGTGTGTGTTTGAGTGTGTACGTGCATTCGCGATTATGTTTGAAAGAGTGTGTGCTTGAAGGGTCAACTCTCATATCCTCAATCACTTCCAGGCAGTTTCAACGTGAAAGGAGGTAGTGACTGAGTGAAGAAGTACGTTTGTGAAAGTGTGTTTGTGTTTGTGTGGCTGTGTGTGGGGTCTTGCATGTGTGTGTTTGTGCATGTGTTTGTGGGTGGAGATGCTCCTCCTCATTGTGACTGTTTCTTTTCTCAACTCCAAATGTCAATCCAATGGGCGTGTCGGTCAATAGCTCACTGTGAACCAAATCAACTAGCAGCACTGCATGACCCCTGACCCAGCACTTCCTGTGAGAGCATGAGCCTATTCTGAGCTGTGGATATGAAACCTGGGACAGCTGCAGGAAAATGCAGAGAGAATCTCTTCTCCTCTCTCCCCCCCCAGAGAGAATCTCTTCTCCTCTCTCCCCCCCAGAGAGAATATCTCCTCCTCTCTTCCCCCCAGAGAGAATCTCTCATCCTCTCCCCTCCCCAGAGAAAATACCTACCTCACCTCGCCCGAGTACATTTTCTGACCCAAGCGAAGCCCTTCCAGCCACATCTGGGCTGCCATATCACTTTCTCAAGATTTACAGTAACTGATGTTTTTTCTCATTTCTTCTCTTCGCTTCTTTTCTCTGTTCCTTTATTTCCCTGCTTCTCCTCTTCCCCTTTTCTTTGTTTTGTTTGCACTCCTCATCCTTCTCATGCTCCTCCATTTCCTCCTCCTCCCAGGTTCACCCTGCTCCAGGAACTGGATGCTAGCCATGACAGGAAAAACCACATCTCACACAAGGCAAAATTGGGTGACCTTTGAACTCTCTGACATCACAGCTGACGAGACAGACACGCGAGGCAGAAGCAAGATGGCCGACGTGGTTGAGAGCCTGGACACCCGAGAACTGGACCTGGGAGAGGGGGAGGAGACCGACTTTGATGCTACACACCATATAGGTGTGTGTGCACACAATTCTGATAGGATGTCATATTTAATTCTCTCTCTCTTGCTCTCTCTCTCTCTCTCTTTGTTGTCCTCTTCCTCTCACAGTTTTTGTGTCTCTCCCCCTCTTTCTCTCTCTAACACACTCCCTATGACCCTATGACCATGGTGATGGTGCAGGGGACTGTCGTATCCCCTTCTCTGCTGTGTATGAGACGGTGGGCTTTAAGGAGGCCAGCGCCCGCATCTACCTGCCCACCCTGCCCATCACAGCCAGGATCCTGGAAGTGGAGAGGTTCACCGCTAACCAGGACCGCTTTAACATCTCCCAAAACAGGAGCGTCAACAAGGTATCCGGCCACCCCTGGCCACCCCTGGCCACCCCTGGCCACCCCTGGTCACCCCTGGTCACCCCTGGCCACCCCAGCCCCCCCCACACACACACACACTTACAAACACAGACTCACACACTAAGCTCAAATCCTAAACACAGCTGGAGGATGTCTGTTTACGTGTGTGTATGTGTGTGTTTGTGTGTGTGTGTGTGTGCACGTGTATGTGTGTGTGCAGTCTCTTCCAGCTGTGTTTCGGATCGAGCTGAGACATGGGGAGTTTTCCTGGGTGGTGAAGAGGAAGGAGAAGCACTTCCTAGAGCTGCACAGAGAGCTGCTACGCTACAAGACCCTGATGAGGATCCCTCTGCCCTCACGCAGGTACACACACACGCACCCTCACACACACCCTCACACACACTCCCTCATGCACCCTCACACCCTCAAACACACACCCTCAACCACACTCCCTCACATACACACACTCCCTCACACACACACCCTCACAGACATACCCTCACACTCACACCCTCACACACACACCCTCATACACACTCCCTCACTCACACCCTCACACACACTCCTTCACACACACACCCTCACACTCAGTCCCTCACCCAAACATCCTTACGCACCCTCACACACTTCTACATACAGATACACACGCTCAGACCCTCACACACAACAATGCCCACACATTCATGTACTCTCAGTCTTTCCCCTCTGTCTCATTCTTTCTCTGACCTGGATCCCCCCCCACCCCCCCATCCTGATGCAGTCACACCGTGAGGAGGAAGAGTGTGAGGAAGAGCGAGGTGAGAGAGATGCCCTCCCTGCCCCGGGGGAACGGGGATGAGTTGGCAAGGGATGAGCAGGTCTCCAGCAGGAGGGTACGTGTCTGAAAGTGTGTGTGTGTGAGGGTGTATATGTGTGTATGTTGCCATGACTGTGAGATTTTGCTCTTTGGGCAGATACATTTCTTCACAACCTGGTGTTCTGACCACTGTTGCTTCTCATGACAACATCGGTTACTGTGTGTGTGTGTGCGTGTGGATCTCAACAGAAACAATTGGAGGACTACCTAAACAAGTTGCTGAGAATGGCTCTGTACAGAAAATACCATCACACAGTGAGTACCACAGTCCACAGTACTGGTAATAACAATATGGATGTTGGTGTTCACAGTACCGGTAATTACAGTATGAGTGTTGTAGTCCACAGCACTGGTAATAGCAGTATGAGTATTTGAATTCTACTGGTACTAATACTGAGTGTGTACTAGCTCTGAGAGGCCTTAATGAAAGAGTCCTTAATGTTGTCTGTGCTTCAGATGGAGTTCATAGACATCAGCCAAATGTCCTTCATCCACGACCTTGGTCCTAAAGGCCTGTAAGGAACTTCTCTACCACATCTCCAAACACCACCCAACCCAGTACTGCTTGCTGTACAACAACATAAATATGTCAACTTGACCACTGAACTTCGTTTTTATTGTTTTACTCTCTGTGCTGTATGTCATTTATTATGCTTTTATCCCAAGAGACTTTCAAGAGAGGGCTTTACAAAAGAGCATCGGTCATCGATCATAACAACTAGATAGCCCCAAACATTGCGGGTATTCAGATTATGAAGCGTACATTGAAAGCAATTGATTGAAAAATTTACCTCACAGCGATTACAAGAATTTCAAATGAGTTAAAACAGGCCAACAAGAGCTACAAGTCCCTCAATAAAAGTAATTGTGATCCTGGGAAAAACTAACATCAGGTCCAGCAATCAATCCTAAGTACCGTTGTAGTTATACAAAACATACGTCCTCACCCAGCTTGTGTGTATATATGGGTGTTTGTGTGTTATACATGGGTGGGCGTGTGTTTGTGTGTGCATGTGTGTGTGTGCGTGATCCAGAGAGGGTATGATTCACAAAAGGTCTGGAGGACACCGCATCCCAGGGATGAACTGCTGCGGTCACAATCAAGTCTGCTACCGCTGGTCCAAACGGTCAGTCCCACACATGCAAGCACACATAAACACGCTCACACATGCACACACACACGCACATGCACACACATGTGCTCACACATGCATGCACACACACACACACATACACGCACATGCACACACACGGGCACACACATGCGCACACACACATGCACACACATGCGCACACACACGCGCACACACGCGCACACACATACACGCACATGCACACACAGGCGCACATGCACACACAGGCACACACACATGCACACACATGCACAACCACGTACACACACGAACAAACACACACGCATGCACACACATGCACAGATAAGCCTATAAATAAGCCAGATAAATGCCACTTCTTGGTGTGTGTGCAGCTGGCTGGTGGTGAAGGATTCTTTCCTACTCTACATGAAGCCAGACACTGGGGCCATCTCCTTTGTCCTGCTGGTGGACAAGGAGTTCCGCATCAAGATGGATTCCAAAGACACAGAGACCAAACACGGCGTGCGGATAGACTGTCTCTCCAGGTGTGTCTCAGCATTTCTGTGGATCAAAGTTTTAGTATTTGTGTGTGTGTGTGTGTGTGTGGGGGGGGACCTTGGGATGTGTGTGTGGTATGTGTGTGATGTGTGTGTATGTGTGGCGTATGTGCGGTGCGTGTGGTGTATGTGGTGTATCAAGTGGCTGAGCCTGTGACGTTGTGTCCTCAGGCAAGGCACTTCATCCTACCTGCCTCAGGGGGGGAACGTCCCTGTACTTGCTGGAAGTCGCTCTGGATAAGAGCGTCTGCTAAATGACTAAATGTAAATGTGTATGTGCACTGTGTGGTATGTGTGCGCTGTGTGTGTGCAGGACCCTGGTGCTGAAGTGCAGCAGCTACAGACATGCACGCTGGTGGGGTCAGGCTATAGAGGACTTTGTGAGGAGACATGGGAAGGCCTTCCTCACCGATCATCGCTTCGGCTCCTTCGCCCAGCAAGAGGACAACATCCCAGCCAAGTGGTAACCACGGAGACCGGGGGGGGGGGGGGGGGGGGAGGGGGGTTGGATGGGTGCATGCATGACTCTCGGAGTCAAGTGGCTGAAAGAAAATCGTGCTGGTAGTCAAAAGGTTGCAAGTTTGAATCAACAACATGACTTTGTGTCCTTGGGCCAAGGCACTTCACCCTATTTGCCTTGAGGGAATGTCCCCTGTAAGTCAGCTGCTGTAAGTCACTCTGGATAAGAGCGTTGGCTAATTGTAAATGCTGGAAATAACGGGGGGTGTGGGAGTTGGCATGACTCCTCTCCTTTTGTGTTTCTGTCTGTGCACATCTAACTGTGTGTGTGGGTGGGTGTTTATCTGTGTGTGTGTGTGTGTGTGTGTAGGTATGTGAACGGCAAAACGTATATGGAGGATGTGGCAGATGCTCTGGAGGAGGCTAAAGAAGAAATTTTCATCACAGACTGGTGGTGAGTCTGTGTGGGTGTGTGTGTGTGTGTACGTGTGTGTTGGGATATATGTGTGTACGTGCGGGAGTATAATATGTGTGTGCATTTGTGTGAACAGGTGCTTGTTTGCTGACCTGAGACACTGTTTGCCCATTGGGTGTCTCTCTGTAGTCAGCAGTGAAAGATGTAAAGTGTTGAAACTCCTTGTTTCAGCGACGGCTGTGAACAGGGCAGGTTGCTATTCACACGTGGCCGTACATGTGCTCGAAAGCAGTGTGTGTTTGGGTGTGTAGAAGTGTGTGTGTGCTGGTTGTGCGTGTGGATATTTTCTTGGGCGTGGCTGCGTGTCTTTGTGTGTGGGGGTAAGACTGGGTGTGTGTTTGTGAATATGTGTGGGATTGTATAGCAGGTATGCTGTGTTTATGGAATCCATCTGGTTCATGTTAGTGTTTCTGCTGGATGTGGTGTGACTGGAACTGGCTCAGGGCGGCTAGCAGAGGCAGATTCAGCAGTACTCTAATGTATCAACTGTTGCTACTGGTTACCTCTCTAAAACACTGCTGTAGAATCTTCCATGAGGTCACCTTCAATTTAGTTCCAGTGTTCAGGGATGGAGGAAGGAAAAGTAACCTCCTACTAGTTGAGTGTGTTTTTCTGCATTTCTTCATCTGACTGAGTGTGTGTTTGTTTGTGTGTGTGGGTCTTACACGCCAGGCTGAGTCCTGAGATCTTTCTGAAAAGGCCTGTCGTTGAGGGTAACCGCTGGAGGTTGGACTGCACCCTGAAGCGTAAAGCAGTGAGTGCCGCCCCCACCCCTCCTCCCCTAACTGCAGGGGGCGCTGTCCAACTGAGACTCATCAAACATTAATTCAATAAACCTTCAAAGAACCTGAACAGGAGGATTAAAAAACATGATTTGGACATGAACATCTGATAGACTGTGTGTGTGTGTGTCTCCCCAGCAACAAGGCGTGCGTGTGTTTGTGATGCTGTATAAGGAGGTGGAGCTAGCTCTGGGCATTAACAGTGAATACAGCAAGAGGACTCTGATGCACCTGCACCCCAACATCAAGGTATGCTCCTCTACACCCCACACTGGGTACACTACAGAGGAGTCATGTGGCGCAGTCGGTTAGGGTGGCGGGCTAGTAATCAGAAGGTACCTGGTTTGAACCCTGGCTGCGTCAACATGACGTTGGGTCCTTGGGTAAGACACTTGCCTCGGGAAGAATGTCCCTGTACTTGCTGTAAGTCACTCTGTATAAGAGGGTCTGCTAAATGACTAAATGTAAACGTACATGGAAAGTTAACTCTTACTAGCTGTGCATGTGTGGATTCTGTGTGGATTTGTGTGTGTGTGCCTGTGTGTGTGTGGGCCTATGTGTGTGTGTGTGTCCTGCAGGTGATGCGCCACCCAGATCACGTCTCCTCCTCCGTCTACCTTTGGGCGCATCATGAGAAGATCATTGTCATCGACCAATCAGTGGCCTTTGTAGGCGGGATCGACCTGGCGTACGGTCGCTGGGATGACAGAGAACATCGCCTGACAGACGTGGGGAGTGTGACACGCTCTGTTGCCATGGAGCAGGTCTGTTACACACACGCACAGAACATTTTCACACAACATACACCCGTGGGCTCACATCACACACATAAACACCTTTTAACCAGTTTTCTGTGCCTCCTACTTAAGGCTGCCAATAAGAACACTCCAGCCAGTAGGAGGGTGTCCTCGAATGACTGTGTAACCCATAGTAACGGGAGAGGTGGGGCGCCATCCATCGAGACCTTGGAGCTGCCAAAGATGAAGGGGATTGGTCGAATCAGGAAGAATCGTTTCAGCCTGTACAAGCACCTGCACAAACACAACCTCCATCACTCTGATAGTATCAGCAGCATCGACAGCACAGGTCTGCCCCAATGACACCCCTCCCTCCACTACGACACACCACTACACTACAGCACAGCTCTACAACACACCACTACACTACAGCACAGCCCTACAACACACCACTACACTACAGCACAGCCCTACAACACACCACTACACTACAGCACAGCTCTACAACATACCACTACATTACAGCACAGCTCTACAACATACCACTAGACTACAGCACAGCCCTACAACACACCACTACACTACAGCACAGCCCTACAACACACCACTACACTACAGCACAGCTCTACAACATACCACTACATTACAGCACAGCTCTGCAACACACCACTAGACTACAGCACAGCTCTACAACACACCACTACACTACAGCACAGCCCTACAACACACCACTACAGCACAGCTCTACAACATACCACTACATTACAGCACAGCTCTGCAACACACCACTAGACTACAGCACAGCTCTACAACACACCACTACACTACAGCACAGCCCTACAACACACCACTACAGCACAGCTCTACAACACACCACTAGACTACAGCACAGCTCTACAACACACCACTAGACTACAGCACAGCCCTACAACACACCACTACACTACAGCACAGCTCTCCAACACACCACTACACTACAGCACAGCCCTACAACACACCACTAGACTACAGCACAGCTCTACAACACACCACTAGACTACAGCACAGCCCTACAACACACCACTAGACTACAGCACAGCTCTACAACACACCACTACACTACAGCACAGCTCTACAACACACCACTACAGCACAGCTCTACAACACACCACTACAATACAGCACAGCCCTACAACACACCACTACACTACAGCACAGCCCTACAACACACCCCTAAACTACAACACACAACTATGCTACAACACAGCCATACAACACACCACTACACTACAGCACAGCCCTACAACACACCACTACACTACAACACAGTCCTACAACACAACACAGCCTTACAACACACCACTACACTACAGCACAGCTCTACAACACCACTACACTACAGCACAGCCCTACAACACACCACTACACTATAACACAGTCCTACAACACAACACAGCCTTACAACACACCACTACACTACAGCACAGCCCTACAACACACCACTACACTACAGCACAGCCCTACAACACAACTACACTACAGCACAGCTCTACAACACAACTACACTACAGCACAGCCCTACAACACACCACTACACTACAGCACAGCCCTACAACACACCACTACACTACAACACAGTCCTACAACACAACACAGCCCTACAACACAACACTACATTACAGCACAGCCCTACTACACACCACTACACTAAGTCCTTATATAGCTCCTGTTCTGTAGGTAGATAGTTTAAGTCCTCATATCTTTTTTTATTGTAGGTAGTGGTTCTGTGAAGAGCATCAGCCTGCAGACTGGGGTGGGAGAACTCCTGGGCAACACACGTTTCTGGCACGGCAAGGACTACTGCAACTTTGTCCATAAGGATTGGATTCAGCTGGAAAAACCCTTTGATGGTAATATGCCTACACACACACACACAATCAAGGCTGGCTCCATTGGTCAAAGTGGTCATTAGTTAATGGAGAGAGAGAGGAGGTTGGTTTAGATAATGAGAAGAGAGAGATGGACGCACACACACACACACAGCAGCTGTGTGTCATTGGCTGTGGTGAATGGTTTCCTTTGAAGAGTTTTTCCAGACATTACCAAAGGGAAATACAAGCATCACTTCCTGCATAAAATTGCAACCCTCGCCCTAAAACGAACCCCAACCCTACTGGCACTTTCTTTTTTGCTTCTCTTCTCTCCCTCTTTCCCTCCTTCTCTCCCTGGTTTGTTTTCCCTTTCCGTCCTCCCTGTCTCCTATCCTCTCTCCCTTTTCTCCTCCTATCACCTTTGTCATTTATCCTCTTCATACACTTTCCACCTCCATCCCTCAATCAATCTGTCTCCCTCCCTCCTCACTCTGTCTGCTCTCTATTCTAATCACCTATTAAAATATTAATTTAATTATCTCTCTTTAATATCTCATTATCTCCCTTTAACATCCCTTTGTAATCTCCACCTCTCCCTTGCCTTTTCCTCTCCCTTTCCCCTCCAGACTTTATAGACAGGTACACAACTCCCAGAATGCCCTGGCATGACATTGCTTCAGTGGTTCATGGGAAAGCGGCCAGAGATGTAGCCCGACACTTCATCCAGCGCTGGAACTTTACCAAAGTAACACACACACACACATCAATAAGGTTATGAATAAAAACTGTAATGTCCACTTCTCTCATTTAATTTCACACTTGATGTTCCTCTCCCTATCTCTCACCTTTTCTGTCTCCTCCCCCTTTCCCACTCCCCCCTCTTTCTTACTTACTTTCCTTATATGCTTCCTTCCTTCCATCCTTCCATCCTTCCTTCCTTCATTCCTTTCTTCCATCTTTCCTTCCCTCCTTCCTTCCTTCTCTCCCTCTCTTCCAGATAATGAAGCCCAAGTACCGGTCTCTTTACTATCCCTTCCTGCTCCCCAAGTCTCACACCAGCGCAAGCCAGCTGCACTACCAGGTCGCTGACTGTGTCAATACGAAAGTGCAGGTGAGAACATATGCACACACACGCATACATTTATTTTTTTAGCAGATGCTTTATCCAGAGCGACTTGCAGCAAGTTCCGCCGTGGGAAGTATGGTGAAATACCTTGCCCAAGGTCACAACGTCATATTGCCTCAGCCAGAAATTGAACCGGCAACCTTCTGATCACTAGCCTCACGCACTAACCACTCAGCCACCTGACTCACCATTACCATATTATTTAGAAATGATATGGTGGCGATAGGTACACAAACTTGCAAATGTACATCCCATACATACACACACCTCTCTCAGACTGTACTTCTCTCCTCACAGGTCCTGAGGTCGGCAGCAGACTGGTCAGCAGGTATAAAGCACCATGAAGACTCCATACACAATGCCTACATCCAGACCATCGCCAGGAGCAAGCACTACATATACATAGAGGTACACATACACGACATAGAACTACATTGGGGCGCATAGACATGACATAGAACTACATGTACATTACATACAACTGCACAGAGGCGCATCTACATTACATTTCGCTTTACAACCTACCTACATGATACTGTCTACATAGAAGTACACGCACATGACTGGCGCTTTTCCACCGCATGGTATCAGCTCGACTCGACTCGCTTTATTGGCGTTTCCACCGCAATTTCATGGTACCTGGTACCTGATAGCGGGTACTTTTTTTTAGTACCACCTCGCTCTAGGTACCAAGCGAGCTGAGTCGAGCTAGAAGGTGACGTCGGCAGACGGCCGGCCACTGATTGGCCAGAAAGTGTGACGAAGTCACGAGAGCGACATAAAGCATAGTTCGTCAACATGCCAGCTACAATTAATAATAGGTCTTCGCCGTGGTCCACTTCTGAGGTGCAGACGCTTCTGTGTTTTGTGGCCGAGGATAAAGTACAAAAAGAGCTGGATGGAGCCACCCGCAATGAAAAGGTGTACAAGGAGGTCGCCAAGTTGATGGAAGAGTATGGTTACTTCAGGACGTACGCGCAGTGTCGTGAAAAGCCTTCCACCTTTTTGTAAATAGTTTATATTCCACCTTTTTGTTTGAAAGTTTGCTGTGCTGCACTGATTTGCTCTTTTGTTTGTTAATAAATTATAAGTGACTTATGTGATTGTTTCATGATTTTGTAATTCATCTGCCATTACACTGGCTCTAATATATTAATTACGGTTCAGAAAGGAACCAGCACCAAGTTCAATTTTTTTTTAAAGGTATTTAGTGCATTTTCCCCGTCAAATGTTTTTATCACACTACTAGATTATTCTTAAATGTTTGAATCTTTTAGCATTTAATGCGTTGGTGTTATTTACGTCGCGTACAAAAATACGTCACGGCCCTTTCGCCGACGACCAGGAGGTACTATTTGCGGTACTATTTGCGGTGGAAAACCACCCGTGTTACTACCAAACCGAGTTGAGTTGAGTCGAGCTACATTTGCGGTGGAAAAGCGCCAATAGAATGCAACATAGGCTGGCATAAGACATCCATAGACCTGACTGAAAGTCCTCCCTGTCTCTTTGCCTCAGAACCAGTTCTTCATCAGCTGTGCAGACAACAAGATGGTGTACAACCGAATTGGAGACGCCATCATTGAGAGGATCCTCCGAGCACACAAGTATGCCAAGAGGGGAATGATCTGGGGATCAGTGTGTGTGCTCATGCATACTACAACTATATGTGTGTGTGTGTGTGTTTGCCTGTGTGGGTGGGGTGTCGGGCTAGTAATCAGAAGGTCCCTGGTTTGAACCCTGGCTGTGTCAACATGACGTTGTGTCCTTGGGCAAGGCACTTCGCCCTACTTGCCTCAGGGGGAATGTCCCTGTACTTGCTGTAAGTCATTCTGGATAAGAGCGTCTGCTAAATGACCAAATGTAAATGTGTGTGTGTGTGTGTGTAGGGAGGGGAAGAAGTTCCGTGTGTACGTGGTGACACCCTTGCTGCCTGGTTTTGAGGGTGACATCACCACCGGAGGAGGGAACGCTATTCAGGCCGTCATGCATTTCAACTACAGGTACAGACACATTATACCAGACCGGATCAAACCAGACTGGACTGGATTGAACCAGACTACCAGTCTCAAGAAGCTCATAACCTGACCTTTTAAGACCATACAAAACCCACTGATCGGAAGAACAGACCATAACATACTACAATTTCTGCTCCCTAACAGAACCATGATCAGAGGGGAATTCTCCATCATCTCCCAGCTCAAGAAGGAGAGTACGTGAAACACACATAAAAATGCACATATAACCGCATACATGCAATACACACACCCTCTGATGCGAAATCTGCCCCCCTTACAGTGGATGACCAGTGGATGAACTACATCTCTTTTGCGGGTATGAGGACCCACGCTGAGCTGGAGGGACGCCTAGTCACCGAGCTCATCTACATTCACAGCAAGATGCTCATCGCCGACGACAACACCGTCATCATCGGTACGCGGGTGCTTGGTGGGGTTGTGTGTGTGTTTGTAGATGCACGGGATGGGATGGGTGTTTCTGTAGGTGCACAGGGTGGGGATGGAGTGTGTATTTATGCGTGTTTGAGTACGCGTGTTGATCTATCCTGACCTAGTCCTTTTCGGTGTGTTTGTGACTGGCTATTCAAACATGGCACCATAGCTTCCCCCAACTGACGAACAGTGGTACTGCAGTTCCAGATCATTTTCTGCCGGAGGCAGAGCCCTTGCGTTACTGTCAGACATAACTGATGGAAGAGATTTGACCTTTTGTCAGGTTTTCATTTCTATCATCTGGTCCATGTGCCCCAATCTATCTGTCTGAGTTAGACTATCAAAGGACATCCTTTCTTGGAAGACAGATCCTGTCTGGTGTCTGTGTGTGCGTGTATGTATGGGTGAGGAGAGATGCTTGATGTAAAATGTTAAAGAGATGTAACTGAATAGCGTTCCTTTGAAGGAAGCACCTTCTGGCAAGTTGGAGACCTTTGAGTGTATGTGTATGTTTGTGTTTGATTGGGTGTTTTGTTGTGTATACCTGCGTGCACATGTCTAGGTGTGTTTGTGTGTATGTGTCTTTTTTATAGCTCTTATCCTTATATGTTGCTGCGTGTTGGTGTGTGTGTCTGTGTTTTAGGTTCAGCCAACATAAATGACCGGAGCATGCTGGGGAAGCGTGACAGTGAGGTGGCCGTGATTGTGGAAGACTCGGAAATGGTTCCCTCCATCATGGATGGAGCAGTGTACCAAGCTGGCCAATACGCCCTGCAGCTGCGCCTGGAGTGCTTCAGGTGTGTGTGTGTTGTTTGGAAAAAGTCACAGCAATTACTCTGCTGTGGACATGCCCCGCACAACTGTTTAAATCTGTGTGTGTGTGTGAGTGTTTATATGCGTGTGCGTGTATGTTTATGCGTGTGTGTTTATCTGCTTATGCGTTCTTGTGACAGGACGATCCTGGGCGGCCACACTGACTCCACGATAGACGTGTCGGATCCCATCAGTGAACGTTTCTACAAGGATGTGTGGATGACTACAGCTGGACGCAACGCCACAATCTACGAGAAGGTGTGTAAGACCGCAGCATGATGACGGTACAAACCCATTCTACGAAACGCAACATCCAAAGATGCATGGTAGCGCTCGCTAACTTTGAAAAAAATAAGAGAACCCGGACACTTTAGCATGTTTGTGTTTGATGGCCAAAGTACATTACATTTAGAAAACATTCTTATCCAGAGCAACTTAGAGCAAGTACAGGGACATTCCCCCTGAGGAGGAAGGGCGCTAGCACCGTCCCCTTGGGGGCCCCCACACTACAGGTCATGAGATCAGACACACCGTCACTGGTTCTCACAAACTGGGGTCTATTTGTGAGGTAGTCCAGGTTCTCCGAAACAGCTGTTGTAGTATGACCAAGAGGAGACTGTTGATGTGTGGAGTGATTTCGGAGTGATAATAATGCATAACAGTGGCGCTATTGATTAATATTGTTTTTTTATTATCATGAAAATGAAGCTAAACTATTTTTTCCAAAACAGCTGTTGTAGTATGACCAAGAGGAGACTGGTACCGTGTGGAGTAGTTTTGGATTGATAATAATGCATATTAACAGTGGAGCAATTCATTAATAATGTATTTTTTTTACCATGAAAAATAAGCAAAACCTATTTTATCCAAAACAGCGAGGAGGAGACTGTTGATGTGTGGAGTAATTTTGGAGTCTCCATATTTTTATAACAGTGGAGTTATTGATTTTTGTTTGCCGCATCACTCTTGGAAGTGAACTTTGCAGACACTCCCCGCACACTCGTCGGTCGCTGGCCGCTGGTAGAGATCAATGTTATGCATCGAGCTCGGTGGACGGCTTGTTCTTATACGAAACGTTTTGTTTTGTTTTGTAGCCCGTAGTATATGCTATTACGATGTGAAAGAGTTATCATTTGTGTTTGAACAACGTTGCGTCTCTTACTTATTGATCCCGTAAATCCGAATCTGAGAATATCTTTCCAACTTTACCTAAGTAGGGTGAAGTGCCTTTCCCAAGGACGCAACATCTTGTTGACACAACCAGGGTTTGAACCGATCTTCTGATTACTAACCCGACAACCTAACCGACTGCGCCACATGACTCCTTAAATAAAATAACCTGCTGTGCTGCCATACACCTTGGGATGCTGCTTTTGAAAAGTGTTCACGTACAGAGTGCACATGCATGTGAATGTGTTTGTTTAGAAGTGGGCGTTTGTTTACATTTACATGAATTCATTTAGCAGATGCTTTTATCCAAATCGACTAACAAAAGAGAGCTTTAGAAAAGAGCCCGGTAACTGATCAGAACAATAAGATAGTCCCCAAACATTGCGGGTAGTCAGATTATGAAACAAACATCGTGGGAAACCAAACAAGTGCCAAAGGGAAGAACCACAAGAGCATTAGTTTAAACAAGTTAGGCTCAAGGCGCACTTGTTCCGGGAGTTCAATGGTATTTAGGAATGACTTCTGAACCTGATGTTAGTTTCCCCCAGGATCAGAATGACTCTTATTGAGGGCGTTGCTGCCCTGTTCTAACCTGATTTTGAATTTCCTCTCAGGGAGATACATTGTTATTCTTGCTTGCTTTCCTACAGGTACACTATTGCCCGTTGGAGATGCATGCCATGTAATTGTAACTTGTTTGGCAGAATGCTCTTATGGCTCATCCCTTCAGCACTTGTTTGGTTTCTCATGATGTATGTTTCATAATCTATAGACCCGCTACTATCACGTTGATATGATCAGTGACCTATGCCCTCTTGTAAAGCTCTTTCTTGGAAGTCGCTTTGGATTAAAGCATTTGCTAAATGAATAAATGTAAACGTAAATTAGAATTAGATAGCATGTTCACGGGTGTTTGTGTGCTCTGGCAGGTGTTCCGCTGTCTTCCCACCTCCCTGGTGCGTAACATGGTGGAGCTAGAGCAGTACCAGTCCAATCCAGGTCTGGCTCAGTCCGATCCGGCCAGGGCCCAGGAGGAGTTGCGCAGGATTCGGGGCTTCCTGGTCCAGTTCCCTCTGGATTTCCTGTCTGAGGAGAACCTCATGCCCTCGGTGGGAACCAAGGAAGCCATGGTCCCCACGGAGATCTGGACTTAGGTGCTGGAGAACCAGGAACAACACGTGGAAAACGAAACGGGAACGGACAATAAACCCAGAACTAGAACTTAATCCACATCCAAGATCATGACCAGTACAGTCACCAAAGCCTCTGCGTTCTACCGAACTAGACAAGGACTAAATCAGGGGTGGGCAATTCCGGTCCTCGAGGGCCGCTGTCCTGAAAGTTTTAGAAGTTTCCCTGCTCAGGCACACCTGATTCAAATTAATGGGTTAATCAAGCTCTGTGGAAGCCTGATAATGACCCTTCATTAAAATTAGGTGTGCTAGAGCTGGGAAACATCTAAAACCTTCAGGACAGCAGCCCTCGAGGACCGGAATTGCCCTCCCCTGGACTAAATATTTCCTGCATTAGGAGGAACTTGAATCGATCTCTGGACTTAAAAAGCACAAATGACTAAACCCAGCCTCTGGGATTGTGGACAAGGACCAAGACTCGACATGGTGAGGAGGAACTGATAGCTGTTCTGAGCTGGGCCTGTCAGAGTGTGTGCTGCGATCACATCTGTTTTCTGGTCACTCGGCCTGTTCAATGCGATCTGTTGTAGAGTCCGTTGCCTCTCACACTACATGACACAATCACCTACATACATCTCGTAGAGGCTGTATTCGCTGTTGAGATATTCAGATTTTTTTTAAACAGAATAAGAAACGTAAGTATTCATAAGTCATGTTTTCAATGTACCTACACGCTTTCTTGAAGCGAACTTTTACTGTAACTGGGGCACCAGTTTTTTTTTTGTTGTGTAGCTATAACTATCTTACTAACATGTCTGAGGTAACACATGCGTCAATCACATGGAGGAAGCTGAATGGTGTTTCACAGGTGTCTTACTCTCTGGTTAAAAGGACTGAGAGAGACAGTTGCGGTTCAAATGCTGTCTGACGGTTTAAAAAAAGACAGTGTTGGTGCCTTCGGGAGACGAACTGAGAGAAAACAGGCATTACCGAAAGAGACAGATCTGTGAAAAAAGAATGTGAATAAAGACACATTTGATACAAAAAGGGTAAGGCGATCTTTCTGTGGAGGGAGGGACATTTTCACTCTATTGTCATTCCTGCTTCACGCCACCAGAGGAAGCTACCTAACATTTAATTTACAATACCGCAACACACTCAGTGATACAGGGTAGCTTCCTAAACTACAGTTCTGTCAGGTTGGTAGTGTTTCCTACAGCATCTGTCTCTGTTGGCCAAGCAGATATGATTTGATCCACCTCATGTAACTGTTGATTAGATGGTTTAAACTTAAAGTGTCGAGTTCTCTCTGCGTTTTGTCAAGATGTCAAAGTTAAAGTTTTGGTGTTTTCTTCAGTGATACAGTGAAACAACCTCAGACTTGCTTTGTGTTGCCACCTGTGGCTTTCCATCAACATGTAGGCCTACACATGCCATTTATCTGCCGTCTTACCTTTTTGGTTCCTTTTTGCCTTCAACTGTGTTTATATCTGTTTGTACCGCACGCTGTGGTCTGAATAAACATGAGAGTGTTATGGTATTAGGTTGCATGTGTCAGTGTACGTGTGCGTGCACGCTCGAAAAAAGAAAAGAAAAACTCGCTCAAAACACGCATGCTCATCACAGTAATTCTGAGGAAAGTGACTGATCGCTGCTCTAACCCGTTCTCCGCTCCTTCCTCTCGGTTGGCAGGTGACTGGATCTACGCCTAGACAGTTACCTGTCATGGTGAGATACGCACCTCTAACGCACACAGGCGCTGCATGTGCATGTGGGGGGGTGGGGGGGTGGGGTTCCTGGCATGCCTGGTCTGAGCTGCATTCCTGCACGAGGTGCTCACTTCACGTCATGTTCCTGTCAGTGCAGGTTAACAGACTCGTCTCGTCACATCTTCAGGCAAAAGAGGAGGCGGAGGAAGTGGAGGAAAGGAAACAAGGGCATATTAGAGGAGGAAGGGGAGGGTTTTTGTGGAGGCAGAGGAGCGGAGGGTGGGATCCAGCCAGCATGGCTGTGGTGGGCTGTATACATTTCAGTCATATTTACCTCCAATATGCCGTTAGAAATGGTTTCAATGGTGTCCAAATAGCTTTTACATGCCTGCATTCTGAATCAGATGGCTCAGGGTAGTCGGATGGCTCAGCACGTTAAGGCATTGGCCTTGTGATCGGAAGATTGTTAATTCAATCCCCAACTGTGGCTATGTAATGTTGTGTCTTTGGGCAAGGCACTTCATCCTACTTGCCTCAGGGGGATTATGTACTGTACTTAAATATAAGTTGCTTTGGATAAAAGTGTCTGCTAAATGAGGTATTATTATTACTATTGCTTTGGATAAAAGTGTCTGCTAAATGAGGTATTATTATTATTATTCTGACAATTTTATGAAGGCAGGTTTTGTGGCACATTAGGGAGCTGAAACACCTTACATGTTTTTTATTGCTTTGATACAGCAAAGCAGCAAATTCCACATTTCCAAAACACACACAGGCCTAAACAGTGGCACTCATGGTCAAAATGATCAATCGATCAATATGTACTTGTACAGCCCTTCTTACAAGCAAGGTCACAGAGAGCTTTACATACGCCCATAGAACTTCCCCTCAACCAACCCCCCAAAATTACACATTTTGTTTGCAAAAGATTCTGACCGCGTCAAAACCTTTCAACTATGTAACAAAAGCAAAATCTGCTGTCAAACCATGTAACTTTAGCAAGCAGATGAGCTATTTCAGTCAATCATCACACAAATGGACTACAAAATACAGAACTCAGTGTGAATCAGTGCACCATTACTTGTCATTGTGGTCTAGTGTAATTTTTTGTTGCTTTCTATATAGACTGTCACATTTGCCTTTTTGCAAAGAATTGGATCCAGAATAAGAAACGGTTTGTTAAATTTTGTATTGAATTCATTTTCAAACCGTCTGAAAACTGAAATATTGTAAATATTACACAGAATACATACCATTTAAATCTATTGGAGTGATCAGTTGCCTGAATTTCTTGTGAAACTTGATAAGGTGGATTTGGTACTGGTTTGAAAAGCTATTCTCCTCTGTATATTTTCTACATTACATGTATTCATTTAGCAGATACTCAAATCCAAAGCGATTTACAGCAAGTACAGGGACATTCCCCTGAGGCAAGTAGGGTGAAGTACCTTTCCCAAGGACACAAGATCATGTTGCCTCAGCTGGGAATCAAACTGGCAACCTGCTGATCGCTAGCCTGATGCCCTAACCACTCAGCCAACTCCCTACATAGAACAAACAGAACTACTAAGAAAACCAACCAATTTTCTCTCTATTATAAATACCACTTTGAACTGTTCACAATAAAAGTACTTTTCTAAATGATAACGTCTAAAACATTGTTTTTTACCAATAAAATTCGATTTTAATTATTAAATATCTTTTAAAACACAATTCTTAGAAGGTATGTAGTACAACATTTTGAATAACTATACAACAAAATGAACAGGGATACACAAGTTTTTAAGTTATGTTCTTTATCTTAAAATGTTTTATTTGTAATGCTTGATTAAATTAAATTAAATGTCAGCGTTGTCAGGGAGGACTCTGGGGAAGTAACAATTCAGGCTTAGCTTGACAGTTAGTCACTTAGCCTGCCCATAATTGTTTTAGTCACTGAGACTTAACTAAGTTTAATTTGCTTTCGGGAACTTAGTCTACTGAAATTGAGTCAGACTATGTCATAGAAGTATGTAATATATGGTAAACTCACATAACAGGGTTGTTGTTTTGGTAAAAATAAGGAGCTGAATAAAGGGCCAACCTTTAAAGAGACATCCCTGGGAAAGTGAGTCACAAACACACCCATTCCAGTCATGTAAACACCTGGCCTCCAGTAGCTTCCTGTAAGAGAACAGTGAGTGACACAACCTGCCAGAATCTTCTGTCCAAATCAAAGATTGACAGGGCTAGAGAAACACATTCTGCTCTATTCGTTCAGGAATTTGAGGGTCCAATCAGAAACATTCTGAGTGAAATTATCAACACCAGTTTAATGTTTATCCCCTGCAACAATATGAACAGAGGTCAAGTGGCGCAGTTGGTTAGGGTGTTGGGCTAGTAATCTGAAGGTACCAGGTTCATGTGTCAACATGACGTTGTGTTCTTGGGCAAGGCACTTCATCCTACTTTTCTCAGGGGGAATGCCTTTCTCTCATCTTCCTCACTTTCATCTTCCTCACTATCCCTAAATTCAATTTAGAAATCAACAGGGCGTGCTTGGTAGCTTGACAGTTTGCCCACTTAGGCCTCTGTTAGCTTTATCATGCAGGAAGCATACGACAGATACAAACTTGCCCAAAATCAGTCAACACATTGAACAAAACCACATGGTTATCAAAAGCCTTTTCAAAAGGCTATCAAGTTATCAAAAGTATTTTCCTGGTCTCAGCAGAGCAAAGCCAATGTTCCCTCTATTTATAGTCAACCACATCAGGTGAAAGAAACAGATTGTCCAAAACAGAACAGCCAAAACAGATAGTCAAAAAGTATGGCTGTGTCCATTCTGTATTTAGCCTGTTAGCAAGGGTCTGTGCATACACCGAGCAGTCTGTTCAGAGCAAAGCTACAATACTCTGGTTTCATATATTTTTTGGGCCATAATAATTTATTGAAAGTTTTACATAGTCAGCAGTTTGTACAAAAATGACCTTAACAAGATAATATGACGTTTTTAGCAACAACAAAAAAACACTAACATAAAAAACTAACATAAAAACAAACTGAGAACAATGCTCCTTTTTCTGGATGAGGTCATTCAAATCTGAAAAAAATCATTTCAAAATACAACTCAAAAACTTCAGCTGTCTACTTCTCTTCTATTAGTCTCGAGGCCTTGGCATATTTAATATAGGGTCTCCGAATCTTTTCAAACGTCTGTGGTTTGGCCTTTTGGATGTAGGTGATTGACAGTATCAAATCAGTATGAATCTACATGACCGAGAGACTGCGGCAATGTGTGCTGTGAGGGAGAGCTCGTCGTCCAAGGTGACCGCCAGGTTCCTGGCAGAAGATGAAGGGGTCACTGTTGCAGATCCCATAGTGATAGAGAGATCGTGGGTGATTGAGGGTTTGGTGGGGATGATGAGGAGTTCTGTTTTGGTGAGGTTCAGCTGGAAGTGGTGTCTGGTCATCCAGGCCGAGATGTCAGAGAGGCAGGCCTCGATTCTGGTCGAGATCCCTTGATCAGTCGGGGGAAAGGATAGGTATAGCTGCTGATATAGATAGCTATAGGAAAGACACTGTAGGTTGTCGTCCAGTTTGAGGACCAGACAGGACATGACGGGCATCTCTAACCCCTCACACATATTTCCTGTGACTGGTGGTACACACATTCCTAATCACACACACATGCACACTCTTACATTATGAAAGACACTGCTGTTTTTGGGACAAGGGCACTTTGTTTCTCTCAACTGCCACTGGGCGGTTAGCCATAATGTGTGTGCAAGTATGTGTGCGCTGATGTGATGATTTGTCTTTACTGACAACATGACTGCCTGAAGTAAAAAAAAACCGGTTTTAATATGTGAGAACCATGCCTATTTTCACCCTGCTTTCAAAAACCTCCCTTGCTCTCTCTCATTACTATTTCTCTCTTAATTATTATCTCCCTCTTGATAAGGATATTTGTTTCTCTCCCCGCCACTGTTTCTTTCTTTGAAACGTTAACAATTGTATATGAGTCCATCAGAAAACACTGATTGCATACATACACACACATAGAAACACAAGCACAGGCAGCAACCTCTGGAATCCAGTCCAAGAGGATGTCCTGGTCAAATCCACCAGGAGTACATAAACATGCAAACACACACACACATTAGATTATATTTACTCATTTAGCAGACACTTTTATCCAATGCAATTTACAGCAAGTACACAGACATTCTCCCTGAGACAAGTAGTGCCTTGCCCAAGAACACAATGTCATGTAGCCAAAGCCGAGAATCAAACTCACAACCTTCCGATCATGAGCCCAACGCCTTAACCACTGAGCCACCTGATTCCCTCACACACATGTACAAACAGCCTCTCTCCAATGACACCTGAGGGGAGGTCTTGGCTATAGGCAAGAATTACATCAGACAGGAATCTCCATGATGCATTTGTGTGCTTCTAGGAAACCCCCGTCTTCTATTGCTGGGCCTTCCTTATAACTATCCATCTTCCTCAGTACAATTCCCCTTCCGCAGCTTAAGGAGCTCCAAGGAAAGAGGTATTAAGTTTCTTGGAATGCATGAGCTCTTGTAAACCTTTTGATCTGCTTAATCTACATCTTTTGGCTCTGAAGCCCTGAAGAACAGGTTTAGGCATTAGAACCACACACATATCATCTGTTAGGACAGGTTCAGACAGCCGCACACAGACACACACACATACACACAAATACCACCACTCAGTCCTTGACTCACTGATTTCAATAGCATTGACGTTTGATGTGCACACTTGAAGGTGCTGAATCTAACCAACTGTCAAACTTTCTCTCCCAGAACAACCTACTTGACCCCAACCAATCGGGCTTCAAAACTGTCCACTCCACAGAAACGTCCCTCCTGTCAATCATCACTGCTCTCCAGTCTGCCAGAGCGGCTTCAAGGTCAACCGTCATTATGCTGCTTGACCTTTCTGCAGCATTTGATATAGTCAACCATCAGATCCTACTTGCCAGACTTTTTGAGATGGGCATCGCTGGCACTGCATTTCAATGGCTCTCATCCTACCTGTACAGAAAATCCTAGCAGGTTTCCTGGGGAGGCAAGTGTCTTGCCCCCACCAGCTCTCCATTGGTGTCATACAGGGCTCGTTCCCCCCGACTGATCAGGGCATCTCAGCTAGGATCGAGGCCTGCCTCACAGACATCTCTGCCTGGATGACCAGCACCACTTCCAGCTCAACCTGGCCAAAACTGAGCTTCTCATCAGTCCGCCCAAACTGTCAATATATTTCATGAGAACTTGTTTTCCCTTGCTTTCTGCAATGCAGGGGCGGATCTACGGGGGGGCAAGGGGGGGCAGCCGACCCCCCACTTGAGAGCCTTGCCCCCCCAGCTACCCACGTACTGTTGTCCCATGACCCCCTGCCAAGACCTCTTGCCACCCCTTTGCCCCCCCATGTAAAATTTTCTAGATCCGCCCCTGCTGCAATGATTAAACAACTCCTTTGGGTTCTTCTGTGAAGTAGCCTAGCTTGTTTTTTGAAAGGAAAATGACCTAAATCTCCTATGATGGCTCTATTCTATGGTTTACAACATAATGATGACTTTCATTTGTTTAATGGGTATTTTAACGGGCAATTCAACCAAAACAACTGAAATCTCTTACATATGCCAAGTGTTCTTATAATTTTGGCCACCTCTGTAGCTTGCTTGACCCATTTTCTCCAATGAATTTCAACCATTTTCATTTCAGATTTCATTGTAGTCATGGGTTAGGCCTACATGTTCTCCTGACATTTAACTATTCATCGAAAGTAATAATTTCTGCCTTCGTTAATCACATTAGTTCAGTCGTGGTAGACTACTGCTCTCCGTTTATTATAAAAGGCCACCGGCTAAAACCTTTGCTTAGTTCCCTGTTATCGACATACCTGTTCGAATGAAACTCGCTACAGAACAGAGGACCAATCAGTGTGAAGGGGGTGGGAAGCGGCGAGGACAAGCCCAACTGGCGGTGAAAAATTATCATTATTTGATATCGAAAAGCCAATCCAAATGACAAACAACGTACATACAATACAATACATGGATTTTGCAGAGAGCACGGTCTGCGATCGTGGGTAACTAAATCCATTTTAATTTGTTAACTCATTTGCACACACGTGCGCGTGCCCTCATGCACGCACGCACACACACACACACATGTTATTGGAATTTATAGTGTTCTCACAGATAGCCTATGTATATGATACATGATGTCAAGGATTGTAGATTCTTCTAGTATCTCCTAATTATAAGTCGTTGGCCTGCCCTTTGCTTCAGACGTTTTTCTTCGGAAGCCACTAGAGACGATGCCAGCCTCCGCCCTCTCGTTGCCGGAGGCCGGTGCGTTCCGTGATAGGCGGGGTTTGGAGGTTTGGGGTGGAGAGTGCTCCAGTTTATCCCTCCCCCTCGATATGTCTGACTGACAAGCGCTCCACAGATCAGCAGCAATCCGCCGCCGTACCGGGGCTTCAGACACTGGGATTCAACGTTTTGCTTCGCTGACATGCATTCGGAAGCAGCGATGTGCTTGTCCCGTTGCATCTCGCCAACGTTCGTGCACCTGTAACTGGAACAGGCACGTCAAGGGACGAGCGTACATTACTGTTTTTATTGAGCTCGGATCCGTCAAGGAGTCGCACCATCAAGAAAAAGAGAGAGGGACACAAGCTCCACGGCACCCAAGGAGAGGAGACCAGTGTGAAGGCCGTTCCCAGGGTCGGTCGGTCGTTGGATTTCGGTGCTGAGTTTGGCTGCTTTTCAACATGGCGAGCGACTCTCCTGCTCGGAGCCTGGACGAGATAGACCTCTCCGCACTGAGGGTATGGGATGCGATTGAAAGGATTTTTTTGGTATAGCACTGTGCATGTATTTTGATGACTCTGTGTGTCCTGTGTGCGGGCTATGCATAGTGTGCTTGGGCGCGTTTGTGGGATTTAGTCCACTTGACAGCGCAATGAATACTGAATCTGGCGGCCGAGAAGAAACGGATGTGTTCGAGACAGGCTGCCAACAATGTATCAAATTATAGACCGAGCCACCCCCCGCCATCCCCAGCATTTTCAGTAGCCCAGCAAGAGTTTAAAACAGTGGTTCTTAACCTGAGTTCGATCGAACCGCAGTGGTTCGGTGAGTCAGTCTCAGGGGTTCGGCGGAGGTCAAGACACACATCCAAAAGGTGATTCGTGATGACACGACCAATGAAGAAGGGTTCGGTGAATATGCATATGAAACTGGTGGGATTCAGGACCCCCAACAAGGTTAAGAACCACTGGTTTAAAATGTCCCTTTCCCACAGTAGAAGAGTAATACGGTGAAACATGCGCGGATTGCGGTGTAAATCTCCTGACCTGGTTTGCGTTTTCAGCTGTTTATCAGCAGGTTTTTATGCTGCCTTGATTCGGTCAGCCACGGAATGTAAACCTATTTAACCACTGCGCTGAATCTCGTTATTTACCCAGTGTTTCCTGACAGCGACTCATAGATTTGCCCCACGGTGTCTGAGGCCATTTGAGTAGGGATCATCGGTAACGGAGCGTTTGTGTGCAGTTGTGTACGTGTTGTTGGTGGGGGATGTTGTGGACGGTCGTGTTATCAGTTCTAGATGAACAGTCGTCTTCTAGACAGTGAACTCACTCGAAGACTACCTGTAGTCAGCGGAGCTATCTCTGCTGCAGCCACCCGTTCTTTTGTTCGCCCTGTGCGCACTGCACGCACACTAACCTACACACACGCCTACCACACGCCTACACTTACACCCACACACACACACACACACACACACACACACACACACACACACACACACACGCAGAAACAAGACACAAACGCACACAAGCACCTCCCATTATTAATATATCGGTATCCATTCATTTCACTGGGAACGATGTGTGTTGTTGTCTGTTTTAGCAGATGTAGGCTTTGCAGGGACATTTAGTTGTTACTAATGAGAGAGAGAAAGAGGGACCAAGCATACCTGGTCTCTGTTTCCATATCTCAGTCTCTCTCACCATATGCCTGTCCTATGTGTCTCAGATTTACACAATGTGTTGCGGTAGCCTTTTTCCCTGGAGTTTGTGTTGTGCTAGGCTCTGTGTGTACAGACTCCATGGTGTACTGTGTGTATAGTACAGGTCTGTGTGTACTTAAGCACACAGTCCATGTTGTGCCAGTGTTATACAGTGTGCATTTAGTACAGGTATGTGTTGTGCATTTGTGTACCAGGACTGTGTGCTAGTGCACTGTAGTGTTCTAGTTTGTCTAAGTGACAGTACATCGGGTCCAGTCCTGCTGTTGAGAGCTGAGATTAGTCTCTCACCCTCCTCACTAATCCTCTGACTGGCTGACTGGCTGACTGGCTGGGTCTGGTCCCAGCATCCTCTCTGGTGGGTTAGGAGGGAGTGAGAAAGATGGAGGATGGAGGGAGATTTATAGAGAATGAGAGAAAGAGAGGGAGAGAATCCTCACTTGTCCTAGTTCGGTCCCTTGGTCAGACGTTCAAATCTATCACCAGGAGTGTTTAGTTAATCGTCAACTCATAAGAGTGAACCTGTATAAACATTCAACAAGGAAAATTAACACGTGTATTCAGTTAACATTTGGATATTTTCCTTAAGACAGATCTTAGCTATGGAACTTCTTAGAAGAACTGCTTTTGTCCTGCCTTCAGAGGAGATTAGGCAAGAAGACAAGGACATGATGCAAGGGGACAAGGACATGAGGCAAGGGGACAAAAAGGCCCAGCTGGGCGTATGCAGATGCAGCTGGAGTCTGTCTCCTGCCTGCCTGGCTAACTGAGAAGGTCACAAGGTCTGGTGATGTCACAGGAGGACCAAGGACGTCTAGGAGCTGCACACAGGACAGCACACGGGACGGCTAATCACTTCCAATCACATTAATACCTGAGAAACCTGGTGTTTGTGTGTGTGTGTGTGAGAGAGAGAGAGATAGGTACTAGGGGGTTCCATTTAAGTGAGGTTGCCACAGAAGTGTGTTTGTTTGTTTGTTTGTTTGAGAACCAGCAGTTGGCGAAGACAATAAGTTACACATGTAGCAACATGTTGATGATGCGCTGCTTGAGTATCACTTCCTCTACCCTCACGCTCCTTCCCTCAGTCCTTCCTGCGTTCTTCTTTCCCATCTGTCTACCTATCTGTCTTTCTTTCGATCTCTACAACAGTGACATGTAGCCTGTTACCATCCTAAAGGGATTAATTATGCCATATTCTCTCTCTCTCTCTCCCTCTATCTCTATCTCCCTCTCTGTCTTTTTCTGTCCGATGTCTCATCTCAAGTAGGGAAATAGAAAGTGAATGACGGATAATAGTGACGACACACACAGATGTATAGACAGGAACACAGACTGGCACATGAACGCTGGCCTAACCAGGAAGACAGGAAGTAGGTCAGGGGGGCTGGGCCTGTGTATGTGTGTGTGTGTGTGTGTGTGGGCGTGTGGGTGGGTGGTTGGGAGGTTGGGACAGAGCTTGCCCAAGTGTTGGCCCCTTCTTCTCTGCGTGAAAGACAATTACATTCTGACCACACACTCACAGACTCAACTGAGGAGTGGGAAGTGTAGTGAACAAAAGCCGGCTCACAAGTGCTCATAGTCTGCAAGGTTCTCTCTCTCTCTCTCTCTCTCTCTCTCTCTCTCTCTCTCTCTTCTCTATCTCTATCTCTATCTCTCTCTGACTCTAACTCCCTCTGTCTTCCTCTCTCTCTCTCCTATCTCTCTGTCTCTCTCACTCCCTCTCCCCTAGCTCTCTGACTCTCTTTCTGACACTCTTATTGCTCCTGTCTGTCTGCTGTCTTTCTTGGTTTAGTTTCATCCTAGTGCTCTTTTAGTTCTGTACAGTCGTGTGGATGAAGCCAGACATAGATATGTCACCGGTGTTAGGACATGACTACACGTGCACTAACACACACACACACACACACGCAAACACACACACACACAAACAATTCAGTATGGGTTGAGGCAGTCAGATGACAAGAGCAACAGATGGTAAAACCAGCAGGACAGCATTGGCCTCAAACACACACACATGCACACACATGCACTGATGGTAGGAACAGCATGAGTTTCAGACCTGTCAGTGACAACAGTACCCTGTGCTCTACATCAAATACACACACACGCTACACACCTGTGCGTACACACACACAGTAGATACTCATGGCACTGCCTCAGGGATGGACAGGAGGGAAGGGAAAAGGTCACAGACAGGAAGGATAGAAGGAGGTAGTTTGATGGATGTAAACAAAGCTCCCAGCTTTGTTACAGTATAGCTTCTGATGAGGGGAGATAGGGGGACGGAGGGGAGGGAGAGATGGAGGGAAGGGAGAGATGGAGGGAGAGTCAGAGAGAATGGATTAAGGAAGGAGTTTGGCCAATTTACATGTTTACAAAGTATACTTTGTGTGTGTGTGTGTGTATTCAGTATGGTGTGTGTGCGGTGAGCAGTGCGATCCATTAGGTCCAAAGCTGCATGACTTGTGTTATACTGTTACCGTGCTAATGGAAGCTGGTGGCTGGGTGTTTTCAGAAAGACATGAAGGACTAGCTAACATTTGATCTCAGTAAGGAAACAGCAGTTAGACATGACAGTATTTTAAGATGATCGTAGTTGCACATTCCTGGAGTGACTGTGGTTCTTTGATATTCTATATATGATATTCTAACCATCTCTGTGTTGTTGTAGCTGCGCGCGTGTGTGTGTCCGTGTGTGGTGGAGAACAAGAGGTAACGTCTAGCAGTGACATGATGTGTTGATGTTTCGTCTCTGCAGGATTACAGTGATCTTATGTTGACCTCCAACAGAGAAGGGTTCCCATTAATCCCTGTCTCACAACACAAATGTTTGAGTGTCTGTGTGTATGTGTACGTGTTTGAGAGAGAGAAAAAGGGATAGAGAATGAAAATAGAGTGCATTTAGTTTGCACGTTGAATTACTTTCGTAATCACAAAAAGTATTTCGGAACTTGCGTTCTTCTCACGAAGCTTGACTTGTTACTGATGTGTGTTCTTTAATTCTGCCTGGCTCAAGTATCAAGCGTAGCCCCCCCACACACACACCCCTCCCCCTCCACACACACACACACACACACACGCGCACACACTCTTCAAACCTCTAGGATTCATCAGTCCCCAGAGGGATTCGACTCATGTGACAGTCATGTGACACAGCAAAACTCAAGCAACTAAAACCTTCAAACTCAAGGACACACACACACACACACACATGCAGAGGCAGGCAGAAGACTTCTGTGGCTGGCCTATTAAATATGAATGATAATGGGGTATTTTTATCAGTGGGCCCGAGGACATGTATGAAGTGGAGCAGCAAACAGACAGCACTCTGCATGTGCACACACACACACACACACACACTGAAACCAGTGTCTGTACATGGGTGTGTGTGTGTGTGGGTTATGGTCGTAGATATTAAGACATAAAAGAGGTGCGTGGGGGTAGAAAGAGAGTCATGAGGGAGAGAGAGAGAGAGAGAGAATCACAGGATATCCGAGAGCCTTTGAAAAAGAGGGGGAGAAGTCAGAGAGAAAAAGAGGGGAGAGAGAAAAGGAGAGGGAGGCTGTAGGAAGGGTTGCTTATGCCCTACACACGTATGTGCATGCTCATCTACAGACAGAGGTGAGAAAGAAACACACACACATTCAGCACCATTAGGTAGCCTCTCACACTAACATTCCCATACATACTTGAACGGTGGTGTGTGTGAGAATGTGTTCAGAGAAGAGTTTGTACGAGTGTGGGTGAGAATTAAACCGCTCAAGGATATACTTGAAACACGGGGTCAGACAGCATAAGTGTGTGTGTGTGCGTGTGTGCGTGCGTGCGCGTATGGAATGTGTCTCATTGCAAGATAGAAAATAGAGGAGGAGAAGCAACATCTCTCTTGAGACGGCTGACAGCTGACAGGTCTCCTGAGGGAGGGAGGCAGAGGAGAGGGGGGCGATTGAAAAGCAACGAAACGGTGCCAGCTAGACTGAAACCCCATCTGAGAACCAATTTAGACAAAAAAGGGAAATGAAGAAATGGTAGGAAAACCATAGATGTACTTCCAGAGTGGGGGAAAGAATGAATGAACTGCCATAGCATTACTGGGCGACGGTCAGGAATGAGAGAGAGCGAGGGAGAGACAATGAGAGAAAGAAAGAGCGCTGGAGAGACTGATCTACTGTGGTGACTGGAGATGAACAGAGGGTTGCAGAGCATTGGAGAAACGAGAGAGAGAAAGTGGGAGAGCGAGCAAGTGAGGGTGAATACCAGCTATTGTTGGAATGCCTTAGCAACACAGCCATGAGGGAGGGGGAAGGGGGCTGTAGTGTGTGTGCGTGTGTGCGTGCGCATGCAATGTATGTCCCGTCAGTATGAGGGTAATGCGTGTTTGTGTGGGATCACTGAGTTTAGGGTAAGTGTGTGCGTACTGTATGTGTGTTAGCTCTTAGCTAGCTGCTCCTTGCTGACAGCCATAAGTGTCTGAAGTATTGAGTGTGCAGAACACAACTGTGGTCCATCTATGGTGGTCCGCAGTCCTGTGCGCCCACCTCCTCCAGAGCCACATTCTCTGCTGACTTTGCTGACTAACCCAGGGTTTGTAGGGGTAGGGGGTGGGGAGCCAGCCAATCCCACTGCCTTACTAAAATCAATGTGTCTCTCTTTAGGACCCTGCGGGCATCTTCGAGCTAGTCGAACTGGTGGGCAATGGCACTTATGGACAAGTCTACAAGGTAAGATATAAACATTCACATGGGTCTGTCTCTCTTCCTCTTTTTTTCATTCTTTCTTCATTGTGTGTGTGTCATTGTGATGGTTTGAGGTCAGTATGACTAGTGTCTCACTTCCTATCTCAGAGGACCAGTCCTCACACACATCCTCACAGGAAGAGTCCTGTTCTCTGCCGTTCCTCCCCTTCTTCCCTATCCTGTCCTCCTCTTTTCTGACTGACAGCCTGGCTGGCCTTATTTACATTATCGTAGTTTTTTTTTATTACCCAATTGTGTGCGTGCATGTGCCCGTGAGTGTTTCTAATGTAGCCGTGAGTGAAGGTCATATTGTGATGGAAAGAAGAGGCTGCTCTTTTTGCTGATTGGACCAGAGGAGAGGTCAGGGAAAGGTTGGACATACCTCTCTACACTCTTAGATACACACTATGAGAGACAGTGAGACAGAATCGGAGAAAGACAGACAGAGGCAAAGTGTGTCTGTACCGGTATATGTGTTTACATGTACTGTATGTCTCTCTCTCTCTCTCTGTCTCCTGTCTCTCTCTCTCTCTCTCTCTTTCTCTCTCTCTCTCTGTCTGTCTCTCTCTCTGTCTTTCTCGCTCTCTCTTGCTCTCTTCCTCTCTCTTTACCTCTTGGTGCTCTCCAGAAAGAGGAGGAGAGTTATGTATGTACGGTTATTGCTGACAATGCGTTCTAACTGAAAGTCACGGCCCATTGGCTAGCTGACACTCAGCCTGTCTTATGATGTTCACTACATGTCAGCTCTACAGAAAAGCCGAAACACACAGACACTCCTACCTCTTTAATATTCAACATTCCTTTGCCTTCTGACTGCAGTTACCCTGTCTGCAGTTACCCTGTCTGCAGTTACCCTGTCTGCAGTTACACTGCAGTCTGATGAACCCAAACTAGACACTTTTTCAGTTTTCATGAGAGAGATGGACCCCTCCTTTACTAATCTATATAATTACCCCCCTCCTCTCTCTCTCTCTCTCTTGGTCTCTCTCTCTCTGTGTAAAGGCTGGCATGGAGAGATAACAGGGTTTTATCACTTCCACCTCCCTTTAGTTAAAAGATCTGCACAAGCCCTCAAACATCCATCAGAACTCAGCAGGCTCATTAAGACATACTGTTTAAAATGTTGCTGATGTTTGAGAGTAGAGAACCATCCAGTATCTATTGAGTAATGGCTTGCTCATGGTTCATCTAGGTTACCTTTATTTTTCTCTTTCTTTCCCTCTCTCCTCTCTGTCCATTGTCCATTGTCTTTATCATAATCTCATTCTCTGTATTTGTCACTAACTCAGTTACACATCCATATACAGGTATTTTATACATCTGTATTTTATTCATTGATTTGTACATAGTAGGGGAGAAAGGAGTAAGTTGAACCACCCTTGGTTTCTAAACAATGATAAACACATTTTTTTAAAGACCATACACTTACACTGTGAAGAAGAGAAGCTAATGTGTGAAGTGGTTAGTCATGATTTTTATCCCTAAACAATTAAAAATAAATTTCAAATAAACTCACCCATGCGTTTTTGCATAACTAGCTCTAAACTGCTGGATGATGCAAGTTTGTTCAACTGGTAGGTGTGGGGTAATTTGAGCCTGAAGAGTGGGGGTAAATGGGGTCAATCTGACACATTCTAAAATTAAATGCGACATAATGTTAGTAATCTGAAATCATTGTAGTCTAAAATTATGTGATATTTATTTTTAGACAAAAAACCATAAGGCCTTGATCATATAAAGTTTATATTTCCTTTCAGCATAGAGAAGTGGGGTGTTGAGCCTCATAGAGGCGGGAAGAGAGGAAAGGGAGAAGGAGATGGAGAGGGAGGAGGTAGGGAGGGAGAAAGAGGGAAGGAGGTGTGATTCAGATTCAGATTACTTTATTGATCCCGAGGGAAACTCCTTCGTATCAACGGCACACAGTCTCGCAAAGCACACAAGGGTAAGGGTGTGAGGTAAAAAGATTAGAAAGTGTACACAGGGATAGGGGGGTGGGGGCAATAACAATAAGTCCAAAAGTAAAAACTGTAGGTGAGGTGAATCCTCGTGGGGGGGGGGGGGGGGGGGGGGCTGGGCAGAGGCTTGGATAAATGGTTATGTACAGACTATACAATTACAATTGTACAAGTATTGGTCTTGTAGAATATACAGTATTATATCAGGATGTACAGGATTTACAGTTTTATTTGCAGAATATGCAGGATAGAGTGCAGGTTACAGACTATACAGTCATAGTCTATACAATTAAATTAAAATGATGCAAGTAATTGGTCTTGCTGAATATACAGTGTTATGTCAGGATGTACAGGATTTACAGTTTTTAGCAGAATATACATATTATATCACAGTTGTACCAGAATATTGCCAAATATGCATTGTTATGTTACAGAATGTTGTGTCAGACTATTGCCTAATGTCCATTGTTATATCACCGGATGTTATGCTATGTCACAGAATATACAGTTGGCTTACATACTAATGGTGTGAGGAATTGTAAAGTTTGATGGCCACAGGTAGAATGGCAGGAAAGAGAAGGGGGGTTAGGGAGGTGGCCAATCAGTGCACTTCATGCCCATTTTTATCAACAAACTACTTTGAAGACCAATTATTTTGCTCTGAGCATTTCAAACAGGCCTTGAGGAAAATTGTTCTGCAAAGTTGTAAACCTTTTTCATATTAAACCACTAAGAAGTTATTTTGCATCATGTATTGCTTTGGTAAATTATTGGATAATTATAAATTAGGTAAAAAGTTTTAATTTCACAGAACTATACTCAATTTACCCTCTCCCTGGCTCAGTCTACCCCATCGGGTGGGCGCAAAGGACCACTTCTGGGAGAAGAGCTACACTATATTATCAAAAGTATTTGGTCACCCATCCATCTGATCATTTGGATGGGTGACCAAATACTTTTGGTAATATTTGGTTATACTGGTTCTCTAACAAATTATTTCAGATCAAATGTGAAGCTTACCAGGGATGCACAACATCTTGAACTAAATGTATATAGTTTAGTTTAAGACATTACGGTTATGCCCTTCCTTAAAATAAGTCTCAAGTAAAAACTGGCTCATATCACCCCTTTCTCTCCTGCATGTGTTGAGTTAGCTAGCAGTGAGTGCTGGACTAGGTGTAGGTTCCTAGCAGAGGATCTTGGGCTAGGTGTAGCTAGCATGCAGAGGGTCCTTGGCTTGGTGTCGCTAGCTAGCAGAGGGTCCTGGGCAGGTTGTAGCTAGCTAACAGGGGGACCTGGGCAGGTTGTAGCTAGCTAACAGGGGGTCACAGGCAGGTTGTAGCTAGCTAACAGGGGGTCCTGGTCTGGGTGCAGATAGGTAGCAGAGGGTCCTGGGCTGGGTGTAGCTAGCTAACAGGGGCTCCTGGGCTGGGTGTAGCTAGCTAGTGCAAGCCAATGAGCTGCCCCAGAAGACATTCTGTTGTAAATATAGCATCTTAGTTTCTCTGCCTACACAAATAGTGCAACATGGGTGATGCTAAATAATTAAAGGCTTTCACTTTTCAACTCTCCCTCTTCCCTGCTCCTTTTCTCTCTGTTGTCCACCCACTCTCCAACCCCCACCACTCCCCTTTCTTTTCTCTCCCCCCCCCCCTCTTTTTCTGTTGGTGTGGTAGTGTATGTGTATATTATATATATAAATCATATATATGTATATACACACTACCAGTCAAAAGTTTGGACTCCTATTCAAATGAATGGGAACGTTTTCTCTTTTTTCACCAATGTGAATCTGTCATAGTGCCAGTGGGAGTTGTAGTGGTGTTGGAATGATAGAGGTTGTCCTTGATGGACTGACTGAAGAACTGACAGACTGGTCGTTAAAATAGATTCATTGTTCCTCCATAATCCCCAGGGATGAAGTTATTTGATGTAAAAAATATTGATACAAGGGCCAACAGTGAGTGAATGAAGGATTGCAATCATACAACAGAAACACGTTGCCACACACACACCCACTCATACACACACACACCAGATGGCATACAGACTGGCAGCAATATTGTTATGGCACCATGTCGACTGACACCCTGTCCCTGGCAGTCGTCGCCTCACTTGTCTGTGGCCTACCTGTTTGTGTGTGTGATAGTAGGCATTAGAAGAAGATGAGAACATTTGTAATTCTCTGATGACAGAAGGCATCCTCTCCTCAGGCAAAGTGCTCCACACACTCATTAAATATTCAACACTGCTGCTTCTCTGTGGAGCTCCACACACACGCTAGTCAGTAAGAGAGTTTGTGCATGTGTGTGTGTGATGAATTGAACTGTGAGAAATAACATTTACATGAAAGAGGTCTCTCTCCATTGGTGCACCAGAGGTGTTGCCATGACCACGGATGAGTGATGTCATCAGGATTGTGATACCGTACAGATCTGGGATCAGATAAGGCAGATCCAGATCAGGATTATCTTCTATCCTCGGAAAGAATGCCTAATCTCATGAACCAATCATACCTTCATCTGACCTAAGTCATTGGGGCTGGAGTTAGAGTTGATGTTGGGGCAGGGGCTGGGGCCTTGTCTTTGTTTCAGATGTTTCCCTGCTCCCACACACCTGATTCCAAAGAATGGGTAAACCCATTCACTAGGTATGTTAGAGCAGGGAAACATCATAAACATGCAAGACAGGGAGGCACAATGACCAGGGTTGAGAACCACAGTGTATATTGGAGCCTCAGTGTTGTTAGAACTGTATGTGTAGTTGCCCTGGTTATGACTAGGCTACCCTGCCTTATAGCTCTCACTAAGTTAACTCAGTGATGTCACTGTTTCAATCCCAACCTTGCTTCACTTTCTATTTTTATCGCTGTATTAGTATCTCTTGACACAAGCAGACACAAACACACACACACAGATGTAGACCCACACACAGACACACATCCGCTCCCTAGCCGTTGTGAATGAACCATCACCGAGGTGTATGTAACCCGTTGCTTTGGAAACTGCAGCTGTGGTTATTGTATCAGGCCGACACACACACACTCACTCACTCACTCACACACACACCTGGCAGTGTTCATTAACCTACTTCCTCTTTCTGTCAGTCCCCCCTGAGGCCACATGCCCCATTTACCCACAATGCACCCCTTTCACCTAAACAAGGGTCAATTAGCCATGCCTGATGTCAATAACATCTTATTCGCTTCACTATCTCGCTCGTGTTCCATCTCGCACCCTCCTCTGTCTCTGCCTTCCTCTCTTTCCCTCTCTTTCACACCAACTCTTTCCCCTAAATTAATCACAAAACGTTCTCCTCGTTAGTAATCCTTTCCCTCTTCACCTTTTTCTCAATGGATCTGGACTGTAAGAGGTGATCTACAGACTATTCACACAGTCTTCAGAGCTGATTTACTGATAGTCAATAGTCTATACCACCCTCCCTTCATCCATCCTCCCTCTGTCTTTCCTCTTACTTTCATCTTTTCCACCTCTCCTGTCCCTTGCTCGATCAGGCGCTTTCACATTCCCCTGTTCATCTTGCAGTCTCTGTTCTCCATCACCCTCTCTTCCTCTTCTCCCTCCCTCTCCCCTGCCTCTTTTCCTCGCTTCTTCCCTCTCCTCCAGCACCTGCTCTCCTCCACCTCTCTCCCTCTCTCTGTAAATCACCTCTGTCGTTCGTCTGACCTCCACAGTTGCCGGAGCTTGACGGTGATGTGCTGAGCCTGCCACCTCAGCCTACACTGCCACCTGTATGTGTATGTGTGTGTGTGTGTGTGTTTGTGTGTGTGTGTGTGTGTGTGTTTTCTCATGCCAAGTCATCCACTCATGGTTTATGGATCCTTGGGTTGTGGTGCAGGAGGAGGGGTTGGAGTGGCTAAGTTTAGGACTGGTTCAAGGGGGGTTGGGTCAGGAGTGATGGCCTGCGTGAAGCTGGGGAGGTCGGTCGGTTGGTAGCTGGGGATGGGAGTTGGTGGGTGTAGTCATTATCCGGTTTCGGAAGGCTGGTAGGCAGATGTTTGGGATTGAGACGGTAATGGTGTAAGTGTGTATATATGGTGGTGTGTGTGTTTGTGTGTGTGTGTGTGTGTGTGGGGGGGGGGGGATTTGCCCCCTTGTGAGATCCCATTCAAATACAGTGGAGAAGCCAAGTGTGTTCACGTTCTCACACTCAGCATTGGCGGGTTAGTACTCCTTACCCGGCTAGAAACTGTGGATCTGACTGACAGACACACTGGCACACACACACACGCATGAGAGCACACTCACATGTGCATACTTCCAGTATCATTGCTACTTTTTTGTGTGTGGTAATCACATTTGTTATCATCCTATGGTCTTTGTTGGTCCTTATAGTGAAGCCAGTAATAAGCCTGCAGGGAGATATAGATCTTTTCGTTAGAGGGGATAAAGACGTTGCTGCTTGTGGGAGTAAACACGAGGTCTTTGCTTTTCTACTACTGGTAAATCCTAAGCCCTTTTGAACAGTTTATCATAAGTGTGTATTGTGTGTATTGTGTAGGTGAGTGTGTTTGAGAGTCATTGAGCGTCAGGAGAGTGTGTGCGCCTGTGAATGAAACTGTTTGTGATCTCCATGTGAAGGAAATTAAGACCAGGGATTGGCCATGTGTTGGGTAGCCTCTTGATGTTGATTGGTCAGTGTCCTCCTGGTTCATCTCTGCAAACCCTCATCAATAGCTAGTCCAGGACTCCAGTTTGTTATCGTGTGTGTGTGCGCGCGTGCGTGTGTCTGTGTGTGTCTTGTGTGTCTGTGTCTGTGTGTGTGTGTGTGTGTGTGTGTCTGGATCAGAGAGTATAGCTTGGGGCTGGCTTTATATTTCCTCAGAAGTGGGAGATTGGAATGGGAGCCTTTGTCACTTGTATTTACCGCCTCACTGACTCCACTGCAGTGTATGCGTGTGTGTTTGTGCAGAGATGTGAGTTTGTGTTTGCGCAGAGGGTAAAAGGGTAATTTTGGATGCTTGGAGTGTAATGAGGTTTTTGTGTGTGTGTGTTCTTCCACTAGTATTCCCAGTGCTGTGTTTTCAGGAGTTATTCCACCATCAAATGTGGTCGTCTGAATGCTGCTGCCTGCAGTCATTGTGTTGCAACTGGAGGCCTAAAGGAGATGTGTGACTATGCTGATAGTGTATGCGTGTCCGCGCATGTGTGTCTGTGTGCGTGTGTCTCTGGATGTGTGCGTCTGTGTGTGTCCAGGCTAGGGTAAGTGTGTGTGTGTGTAGATTACCTTGATAGTATGGATTAGGATTGGGGATTGATCCATTTACTGCCCCCAAGAGGCCTCTGATGGCAATTTGGACTAGATGCAGGATTGTGTGTGTGTTTGTGTGTGTGATATTCTAATAATTGCGTGTGTGAGAGCGACAGACCAAGCCTTGGACAATGTTGGGTTAATCTTGGAGTGTTGGCACCAAACATACTGTAGTCGCCCCCTTAACCCCCCACCCCCCTGTCCCCAAACTCAGGCCCCTCAGAAACAGCAGTACAATAGTTCCCTTTTCTGTGTGTGTGTGTGTTGGCCACTGTACCCCTGCTGGTCAAGACTGTTGCTAGGCTACAACAGGAAGTGTCTTGCATAGCAAATGTGCTTGAGAGGCGCTATATAATCGACTTGGCAAGCCAAGTCACACACGCACACCATCCATAGTGTAGCAGTGAATAGTTTAGGTATTGCAGGGTAGGTCTACAGCTGTGCTGGTCTACAGCAGGGTAGGTCTACAGCAATGCAGGTCTACAGTAGTGCAGGTCTACAGCAGGGCAGGTCTACAGGGCAGGTTTACAGCAATGCCGGTCTACAGCAGGACAGGTCTATAGCAGTGCATTGTAGCTTGACTGAAGCTAAAGGATAGTGATAAAGAGATGTTTGTTTTTGTGGCCTGGAGCACAGAGTAGCATAATAAGACCTGCGTGTGTGTGTGTGTTATTGCGTGTGTCTGTGTCAAACATATTTTTCCTATTTTCCTTGGCGCTGGCTCCATGTGAGGCAGAAACTCAGTGTAAAGATCAAAGAGACGAGTATCTCTTTCTCTCTTTCTCTCTCTTTATCTCTCTGCAGAGCTCTTATCTGCAACAGTCTTGTTCTTACTTGTCATCTATTTACTACCGACCTGTTTTTCCTAGAGTTGATGTTTCCAATAAACGCTGTTCTGCGGTCAGTTTTGGCCCTGCTGGTGAACAGGATAATAACAGCAGACTGAGACTGATCAGATGACTAGGAGCCTAGAATGTTGAGGAGCCCAGGTCAAGCAGCAACACACACACACACCAAACATGGCCCATCTGAGAGCAATGATCACAGTAGCAGTTTCCTCTTATCTATCACGTACACCTGGCTATGCTGCCTGTGTGAGTTTGTGTGTGTGTGTACACATTTTAATGTGTCATGTCATGTCTGTTCAAATGAGTGGGTTCACAAACTCCATGTTTATTTGCTAATGGGATCAAATGTGTGCACTAAGATTATGGTATGGTATGGTTAGTAAATCACCAGGTAGGGTTAATATAACCGGGTCTGTAAGTCTCAGTGTAACAGCCAAATCAGCTTCAGTGTCTCATACAGTTCTTCGGACTGTGTGTGTTGCCCTAGCATTATCTATTAACATTAGCTGTTAGCATGAGCTCCAGAGCTCCTTCTGTGCCAGGCATGAGACGGTTGGATCTAGGTCAGAGGCACCCTTTACTGTCAGCCTGCTAGGCAATAAGCCAACCATTCAGCCCTTAAGCCAGTCGGTCAGCCAACTCACCAAGGAGAGAAAGGGTAAATAGTTTGAACGAAGATTCTGGTGCTGAATGGGTGGAATCAGGGTACAGGGAGAAAGAAGAGATGAAGAACAGGGAAGAGTGTGTGTGTGTGTGTGTGTGTGCGTGTGCGTGCGTGTGCGTGTGTGTGTGTGTGTGTGTGTGTGTGTGTGTGTGTGTGTGTGTGTGTGTGTGTGTGTGTGTGTGTGTGTGTGTGTGTGTGTGTGTGTGTGTGTGTGTGTGTGTGTGTGTGTGTGTGTGCGTGCGTGCGTGCGTGCGTGCGTGCGTGCGTGCGTGCGTGCGTGCGTGCGTGCGTGCGTGCGTGCGTGCGTGCGTGCGCGCGCGCGTGTGTGCGTGCGTGCGTGTGAGAAAGAGATACAGGGAGGGAGAAGAGACAAGAGTGAAAGACAGAAAGACCTTCCTCCTAAAGGATATATTAATGTTTTAGGGATCAGTTGCACCACATGATGTGTGTGTGTGTGAGAGTATGTATATGAATGATTACAGAGTTTTAGGTCCAGAACTGGCAGTACTGCTGCCAAATCAATTGTTGGTCTGTAACAAAGAGACTCTGTGTCTCTGGAATTAGGGCAGACTGATCTTGAAGGAAATCTCCACAAGAAATGTGTGTGTGTGTGTCTGTATGTGTGTGTTCATTTGTATGTGTGTGTGAGTGTGAATGTGGTTTGTGCAGTCAGTGTGATAGTCAGCAGTTGTATAGATCCGTTTCTATTGTGGTGTACAGATCATGTGACAGGAAGCAGGGTCATTGTGGTGTTTCTTGTTATGTGTGTGTGTGCGTCCGTGTCCTGTCATCAATCCTTTGTGTTGTCGTCTTTACATTACAAGTACATGTATTCATTTTGCAGATGTTTTTATCCAAAGCAACTTCCAAGAGGGAGCTTTACAAAACATACATACATAACATAGATACAGAACAACGATACCTTAACATATTTATGTCTCTCTTTCTCTCTCTCTTTAGGGTCGCCATGTTAAAACAGGACAGCTTGCTGCCATCAAGGTCATGGATGTCACTGGGGTAAGAATGACACACACACCCCCCGCACGTGCACCTACCCACACTGAATAATTTCCATTGAACGGTAATGCCAGCTATTAAAGAGAGATGTGTGGTTTGTGTTCAAGGCAAGGAGGAATTGAGGACAGACGTCTCAACATGGTATTAATAGCTTTGGTTAATGGAACGTCAGTGTGCGTCAAACGTGCATGCGTGATTGTCCAATTGGATGAGAAAGTCTGCTCTATTATTACTGTCTGTTCCTGGTCATGTACCTTAGCGTCCTCTGCAGAACATCGTGACCAGGGACATGAATCATGCTGGGCAAGCTAGCAAGACACTTCTGGCTAAACGGCAGCTAGTCAATAGTATCCGATGAAGATATTGTTCAAGTTCTGACTATTGTAGACTCATGGCTAAGTGGCGTGCTTATCACTCAGATGTGTCTGTGTGCGTGTCTATGTGTGTTTTAGGATGAGGAGGAAGAGATTAAAGCTGAGATCAACATGCTGAAGAAGTACAGCCACCACCGGAACATTGCCACGTACTACGGAGCCTTCATCAAGAAGAATCCACCTGGCATCGACGATCAGCTCTGGGTACGGACTGTGTGTGTGTGTGTGTGTGTGTGTGAGAGAGAGAGAGAGAGAGAGAGTTTGTTTCTGTGTGTGTTTGTGTATTTTAGCTGTGTATCAGTGCTAGTGTGAAAGGCAGAATGTATTACCCATGGCTGGTGTGATGCAGGAGACCTCTCTGTTTTACGATCCTCACACATTCATCATCTCCAAAGGGAGGAGGAGTCAATACAATGCATTATCCCACCCTACTGTGTACAGTGGAGAGAGTGTGTGTGTGGGTCATGAGTAAGGGGTTTGTGTGCACGCGGTTTGTGTGGTTTCTGTGTGTTTGTGTATCTGGTGTGTGTGTACTCAGTCACGAGGATAGATCTCCCTCGCTCTCTAATCCATAATGATGAACGCTGGTCTGAATGGTTGTGAAACTGGGCCATGGAGCCAAACACCAGTACCTCTGCCAACAGTTCTGCTGGGTGTATCTGGGGGAGGGCATGACAGCGGGTGAAGGCTTAGAGAGATGGGGAGCTGTGTTAAAAGAGAGAGAAGTACAGGGAGGAAGAAGAGATTCAGATTCAGAATACTTTAATGATCCTGGGGGAAACTCCTTCGCAGCAACGGCACACAGTCTCGCAAAAGCACACAGGGGTAAGGGTGTGAGGTAAAAGATTAGAAAAGTGCACACAGGGATAGAGGGGGGGCAAAAACGGTAGGTGAATCCACACTGGGGGTGTTAACGCATGCACACTACTCTGATGAAGAACAAGGAAGAGTGTGTGTGTGTGTGTGTGTGAGAGAAAGAGATACAGGGATGGAGAAGAGACGAGTGAAGAGTGAGTGAGAGAGATAGAGAGAGAAGGAGTGGTGGAGGAGGGGTCGACAGATGGGGGAGCCGGCCAGAGATCAGATAGACAGATTTTCAGGAGGTCGTAAGACTTGCTGGGTCATCAAGATAGGTCATGCTGACACACAGTCACATCTGACCACCCATTTCTCTGTTTCACTTCGTCTGACTACGTCACTGACACAGGACGTCTTATACTGCGTCTTAACCCGTGTGTGTGTGTGTGTGTGTAGCTGGTCATGGAGTTTTGTGGAGCAGGCTCAGTCACAGACCTGATCAAGAACACCAAGGGCAGTTCCCTGAAGGAGGAGTGGACTGCCTACATCTGTAGAGAGATCCTCAGGGTAAATACTGTTGTTACCATCTTGCCTGACACTGTGTGTACCTGACCGGATCTGTCTACCCTCTACTTACCCTCCCTGTCTACAGCTACCCCATCTCCCCTGTCATATATCTACCCCAAACTACCCTACTTACCTTATCAATATACCCCAACCTCCCCCGTCCACCCTCAGTCTCTACCCCAACCAGCCTTACTATCCAACTCGAGTCTTCGCTGAACTCTTTATCCATAGTATTGTACTATTATACTCCATTCTACTACTCCCTCTGAAATACTGTTGTTAACCCAAGCTTTCTCCCTTCTGAACTGTGTTTTTTTCTCTCGCTCTTTTTCTCTCTCCCCATCTCTCCTCCCCCCTTCTCAGGGTCTGACCCATCTCCACCAGCATAAGGTCATCCACAGGGACATCAAGGGTCAGAATGTGCTGCTGACGGAGAACGCTGAGGTCAAACTAGGTAAACACACACACAGACGAAGGCACACACTGTCTGTGGAGCCCAGAGGAGACATGCTGGAGTGTTTACAGTGTGTTTCAAAGCTGCGCTGAATTCAATTCAACTCAAGCATGCTGATTCGGTTCGGTTAAGGGTTAACGTTCATGCTGTCTGTAGAACTCCACAGAACACACACACACACACACTGCACACGCACCCACCTTTGCAGGTTCGTGATTGTGTGTGTGTTGTCTGCCTGTGCGTCGTCAGTTGACTTTGGTGTGAGCGCTCAGCTGGACCGCACAGTGGGCCGCAGGAACACGTTCATCGGGACGCCTTATTGGATGGCGCCCGAGGTCATCGCTTGTGACGAGAACCCAGAGGCCACATACGACTTCAAGGTGATGCCCTCATCCCGGAGTGCATTTTCTTCCCTTCTCATCTCTCATTCTCGCTTTCTCTGTCTTATCAGTATCAGAATCAGTTTTAATCGCCATGTAAGATACACAAACATGGAATTTACTGTGGCAGGGAAGAGCAAACATAGAACATATGTGAGAGTAAGATAAAATCGGGGAGGCTTAGATAGTTAGAGTTTAAAGATTTTAAAGTTAGAGTTTGTTTTTTTAAACTTTGGTGACTTTGTCTGTGGGTTTGTTCATGTGTCTTTGGTGTATCGTTTGTTGCGGATGAATAGTTGTATTCTCTGGAGCATGTCATTGTGGGATAGAGCATAGTGTAATTCCCAGCCCCCTTGTGAGGGGTGGTAATAAGGCCTGTTAAAACTCACTCTTCCTTATCTCTCTCTCGTTTCTCTCTGCTTCTCTTTCTGATGTGTGTCTCTGTCATTGCAGAGCGATCTTTGGTCTCTGGGGATCACAGCTATAGAAATGGCTGAAGGAGCTCCGCGTAAGTCTCTCTCTCTCACGCACACACATGCGGGCACACACACACACACACAGCCACTAAAACTGCCTGCCGTCTGTGGGTTTAAAGTGTGTGTGCTCGTTAAAGTAACGTTCCAGCATTATCCGTATTGACAGTGTGTATTGATCAGTGGAGGATAACCAAGGACACACACTTTCTCACACACACACACACACACAGTTCTCATTCGGTGTTGTCTCCGCAGCGCTCTGCGACATGCACCCCATGAGAGCCTTGTTCCTGATTCCTCGTAACCCTGCTCCCAGGCTCAAGTCCAAGAAATGGTGAGTGAGGTCAAGAGCCGGTGGATGAGAGGTTAATGTGGTAAAGTTGGAGGAGTAAGGGTCTGATTGGATCTGGGCTGCCGTGTTGACGTCCGTGGGTGAATAAAACACTCTCTGTGTCCCTCAGAAGGAGGGGGGGGGGGGACAGGGGGGACGTGCGTGCGGACGACTCTGCAAGCAGGACGACCTTTTGACCTGATTTAGCTCTGATTCCGCAATGTCTACCTCCCACCTCCAACCCTCCACCCCTTCACCCCCACTCTTCCACCCTCACCCCCACGCCTCCACTCTCACCCCCCCTCACCCCTACCCCTCCACCATCACCCCCCTCATACCCCACACTACCCCTACACCCTCACACCCACCCCTCCACTCTCACCCTCATCTTTTCTCACTCCCACCCCTACACCCGCCCCTCCCTGTCCCCCGCCGCAGGTCAAAGAAGTTCCAGTCATTCATCGAGAGCTGCCTGGTGAAGAGTCACGGCCAGCGGCCCAGCACAGAGCAGCTGCTCAAACACCCCTTCGTCAGAGACCTGCCCAACGAGAGGCAGGTCCGCATCCAGCTCAAGGACCACATCGACCGCACCAAGAAGAAGAGGGGAGAGAGGGGTGAGGCGGGCCGCATGAGCGCCCTCACACGCACACGCTCTCACACATACACGCACACACGCTGACAGGCACGCACACGCTGACACGCACACACGCATGCTGACACACGCAAACATGCTGACATGCACACATGTAGACACGTACGCACACACACGCTGACATGCATGCATGTAGACATGTACGCACACACACGCTTTGACACTGGTGTTTCTGTGTTTCCGACACCTTCCTTTGCGTACGCATAGATATCTACCCAACGCTTAGTAGTGTTCCTGTAGGTGTGTATGTGTGTAGGTTGAAGGTGTAGGTGTGTAGGTGTAGGTTGTTGAAGAAAGTGTTTTGTCTGTCTCTTCATAAACTAAGTGACTAAATTCAGTTGAGTTCTGGATTATCATTAAGTATTTATCCGTCTGCAGATTGGGAGAGAATAACCAGACCTCTGACAACAAAATGAAGACAACACAAGGCTGAGGTCTCAATCATGTCTCTCTCCCCTCTGAAGGCGAAGGGACCTTCTTTTACAGGGCACAAGAATGTAAACATAGATAGTGACGGTCAGGCAGTAATTACATTACAACAGTCTTCAGAGAAAGAGATTTGCTGCTCCCAACTCATGACCTCTCTCTGACTAGAGATCATAGTTGGAGTTCTCTTTCTCCTGACCCCAAACCATTATTAACCCTGACACATAAGCACAATCTACTTCTTATTAATAGCTCACATGAGAAACATACCAACTAGTATCCAATGACTAGTTCTATTGTTTAGTGATTAATATAAGTACACAGGAAATCCACATTTTTCCACAGTTCCCCCCTTTTGACGTTAAACCTCAATACAACAAACGTTCAATACCCATTATCTGGGGCCTGCTCAAGTGCCTTATATTTCACAAGTTACATACGAGTTAAATTTAACAATACATGATCTGTTACTACTCAGCACATTGTACCTGATTATAAGATTGTAAGTCACATTAGATAGGACCCAATTTTTATGAAAGTGTCAGGTCAATTAAGTGAATTGCTTTTGTTTAGCTCTCTTGATAGGACTCCCAGAAATGGCCTTGACGCTCCTTCTATTTTCATTGTTCAAAGTTACATGGCATTATACACTCTCTCTCTCTAACTAAAAGTCAAGTTCACATGACCTCAACACAACAGTGTAGATCAGGCATGGGCAAACTACGGCCCACAGGCCATGTACAGACTGTCAGGCTTTTTATTTCGACCTGCCAAACTTGTTCAAACTATATATCAAACCAGATGGACACCCTTGTAGCCAATCAGGAATTGAGTATCATCCAGACCATGATATAATGTCATGTTTCTTTACATGTCATTTACATTAGTACGAATATACATTCAAGCCATCTGCTCCTCAGCTGGCCCCCCTGTTCAATTTTAGAACTCTTTGTGGCCCCCCTGTCAAAACATTTGCCCACCTCTGCACTAGACCCTACTTGCCTCAGGGGGAACATCCCTGTACTTGCTGTAAGTCGCTCTGGATAAAAGCATCTGATAAATTACTAGATGTAAATGTAATGGCCAATGCTGTTTACAACCTATAAGCCCCAACGCTTGCATGCACGCTGAGTATGTACACGTTTGATTAAACTGTAGATGAAGTCTTGATGCAGCCGATTGCAGCTGACGTGCTTCCCCTCTGCCGGAGAGACTGAGAGATGGCTCTCTCCTCTCTCTTCATCCTCCCTCTCTCTCTCTCTTTCTCTCTCTCTTCATCCTCCCTCTCTCTCTCTCTTTCTCTCTCTCTTCATCCTCCCTCTCTCTCTCTATCTCTATCTCTCTCTCTCTCTCTTTGGCTGTCCTCTCACACTGACAGTTGAGATTCTCTTGTTCCTCAACAGTGCCCACTTAAAACCCCCTCCCAATGCCACCTCTGATTCGAAACTGTGTTTGTGTGTGCGCTTCCTGCAGATGAGACAGAGTACGAGTACAGTGGGAGCGAGGAAGAGGAGGAGGAGCGCGACGTCGGTGAACCAAGGTAGGTGACTAATTTGAAATTATCGGGAAGGTTTCGACCGCTGGTCGAAATCGAAGGTAGCCTCAGTGGTGATTGGTCTGTTTTCTAGCTCCATCATCAACATGCCCGGGGAATCCACCCTGAGGCGGGACTTCCTGCGTCTGCAGCTGGCCACCAATGACGCGCTGCGCAGACAGCAGCAGGAGCAGCAGCAAAACGAGGAGCACAAGCGCCAACTACTGGCAGAGAGGCAGAAACGCATCGAGGAGCAGAAAGAGCAGAGGAGAAGGCTGGAGGAGGTAGGGAACTCTCTCTCCATCTCTCTGGCTCTGTCTCTCTCCCCAACTCCCTGTCTCTCTCTCTGTCCCTTTGTCTCTCTCTCCATCTATGTCTCTCTCTCTGTCCCTCTGTCTTTCTCTCCATCTCTCATGCTCTGTTTCTTCTCTCTATCTCTCTCTCTACCTCTGTCCATCTTTCTCCCTCTTCATATCAGTCTCCCCCCCCTTTAGTGCTGTACTGTACCTGTGCCCATACAGTTAAACAGTTTGACTGCTGCCCTATTGTGGCAAAGGTCAAAATCACAGGTCCTCCGGGGAGTCATGACACTGCGTGTGTCTGTGCGCGCATCTTACAGCAGCAGCGCAGAGAGCGTGACCTGAGGAAGCAGCAGGAGAGGGAGCAGAGGAGACGCTACGAGGAGATGGAGCAGCTGAGGAGGGAGGAGGAGAGGAGGCATGCAGAGAGAGAGCAGGTACACATAAGACATTACATTTATCCATTTAGCAGACGCTTTTATCCAAAGCGACTTCCAAAAGAGAGCTTTACTGAAGAGGATCGGTCACTGAGCATAGCAACGTGATAGTCCCCAAACATTGCAGGTAGTCAGATTATGAAATACATACATCGTGTGAAAGTGCCAAAGGGAAGAGCTATAAGAGAAGTTGGTTAAACAAGTTACAATTAAATAGCATTCCTCTCGACACACACAGACCTGTAGAGACACACACACACAGACCTGTAGAGAGACACACACACACACAAACCTGTAGATACACACACACACACACACCTGTAGAGACACACACACAGACCTGTAGAGAGAGAGACACACACACACACCTGTAGAGACACACACACAGACCTGTAGAGACACACACACAGACCTGTAGAGACACACACACACACAAACCTGTAGAGACACACACACAGACCTGTAGATACACACACACAAACCTGTAGATACACACACACAGACCTGTAGAGACACACACACACCTGTAGAGACACACACACACACCTGTAGAGACACACACACACACACCTGTAGAGACACACACACGCAGACCTATAATGACACACACACACGCACCTGTAAAGATACACACACACCCATAGAGACGCACACACGGACCTGTCGACACACACACACAGACAGAGCAGAAGCCCCTCCCACGCATACGCAAACCCACACGCCCCCGCACAGACGCTCTCAGAGAGAACGCACGCTCGTGCGAAGATACATATTTCTTCCACACCACTGTTCACACTTGACAACGTATCCGTTTAGCAGACACTTTAGTCTAAAGCATATCTTCAGAGAGGCCATATGGAACGAAAAGCTGGAGCTCATGCACCGGAAGGGGCCTGGTCTTAACCGGGCGAGGATGGTACCCACATCTCAGCTCGAACAAAAGAACGCTTACAGTCCAACAATGCTGTCTCAATAGCCGTGGAACAATAGCATCTAAATCACAGGAGCTTGCACGTCTCAAGAACAAGAACAAATGCACCACCAGCCTATTGTTCTTTTCTATTACAGTCCAATTCTTCTCCTTCCTCTGCAGGGAATAACCTCTCTTTCTCGCTCATCTCCCTCGGTTTGGAAAGCCAGCATGTTACCTTTCTCTGTCTTTCTCTCTGCCTCTTCATACTCTGTTTGCCTCTCTTCCCCTCTCTCTGACCTCTCTCTTTCGGCTGTCTGACGTGGTACTTTGGTTCTCTCTCTCTCTTTCTCTTTTTCCGTGCTGCCGGCTGGGTGCAGGAGTATATCCGTAGACAGTTGGAGGAGGAGCAGAGGCAGTTAGAGATCCTCCAGCAGCAGCTCCTCCAGGAGCAGGCTCTACTGCTGGTAACCCCGGGGGCCGCTGTGCCTGCATCCTGCCGCTACACTTCATCTGTGGCCTCCATGGACCATGTGTTCAACCTCAACCCCTTCCCGCAATGCCCCAGCACCCACATTAGTTCCTGGGTTTCACAACCTTCAGTGACCTACTACCCAGGCCCTCCTCTGCCCCAGCACCCCTCCCTGCCCCAGCCCTCATTCCTGCCCCAGACCCCATCTGCAAAATGTTCCCATCCCTTCCCTCAGGCCTCATCCCTGCACTAAACCCCATCCCTACCCAGTCCCCATCCCCCATCCCTGCTCCAGCCCCCATCCCTGCTCCATCCCCCATCCTTGCCCATGCCCCCCAGCTCCATGCCCCCAGCCTTTGACCTACAAAGCTCCACACCCCATCATGGATCTTGCAAAGTGTTTGATGCTTCCAGTATGGAACGCATTTGCTTCATCTTGTCCCTCCCCTCACCTTCTTGTCCCTCCCTCTCACCTTCCATCCAGCATGTCTGCCATGGCTAATAGCAGCGCCCATCCCCAGTCATGTGATTGTGAGAGCTGTGTGGATTGGCTTATGTGTCTTTGTTAATATTCTGTCACATGGAGCAATCCCATTGGTCCGTCTGTGTGTGGCATGTACTTGCTGCATGGTCGGAGCATGGCTGGTCTGTTCAGACAATCTGATAGGCCTACAATTCACTATCAATAACTTTCTGTCTGTTATTTTATTTTCTTCTTCACCTGTTTCTGCTCCCCTCTCCCTCCCCACTTCCCATCCCCCCTCCTCCCTCTCTCCTCCCCCCTTGCAGGAGTACAAGCGTAAGCAGATCGAGGAGCAGAGGCAGGCAGAGAGACTGCAGAGGCAGCTGCAGCAGGAGAGAGCCTACCTGGTCTCTCTGCAACAACAACAACAGCAGGAAGGGAGACAAGCTGAAAAGAAGCAGTTGTATCACTATAAAGACTCGGTCAACCCCGCCGATAAGCCAGCCTGGGCCAAAGAGGTAACACACAAGCATACACATTCTCTCTCTCTCACACACACACTCACACACACAGACACATACTCAGTAGCAACTGTTACGGCCATTCAGCTTCCTTAATCAGTATGTTGGAGGTCCAACTGGGACTAGAAGCTTCCCTTCAGGTGCTGGAGAACGTTGTGGATGGAGTTAAGCTTGGCTTGGAGCCCTCTGGACCAAGTCGTTTTTATGAAATTGGTTTTCTTCTTATTTTTTGGGGGTGAATGTATGTGTGTGTGTGTGTGAGCATCTCTTTAACCTTCCTCTGACTTGTTCCAGGTGCTGAAACAGCGTCCAAAGAGTAACCTTCCCGTACGACATCATTCCTTCAACCAACCGGCTGCTCCGGCGGCCTCCCAGCCCCAACCCAGGGCCCCTATCCCCAGACGAGACCATTCCCCCTCCCCCCATCCCCCACGGGCGCCCCCTCACATCCGTGTTTCCCTGGAGACGAGGGATCCCCTGGATCCCGGGCTGAAGCGAGAGATCAGCCTGCGGGTGCGGGAGATGAGAGCGCAGAGGGGCCGCAGCCAGGGGCCCAAGGAGCCCAAGTTGGAATGCAAACAGCAGGCCGGCCCGGCTAGCCAGGGGCCTGGTAAGCCCCAGGGGCCCCTACCAGGCCCCGGCCCTGTCACGGCAGCCAAACTGGTTAGTTGTCCCAGCCGTGAGAGGCCCCACTCTCCCCGCTGTAGAATAGATGTAGATGTAGACTCAGAACCTGAGCAGGCAACTAGGGAGGGGTCAGGAGGAAAGGGCCAGGACTTCAGGTTTAGGAAGCTTTCATCCAGCCTGAATGACGTTTCCTACTGCCCCCTCTCTTCCTCTGCCCCGGAACACTCCCTTCGCCCTTTCCTGTCCACTGAACGCCGAGCAAACTCAGACGACTGCCCCAAGTCCTCTGCAGCAGCTGGAGCGTCCCGTCAGACTCAGTTCCTCCAAATCCCCTCCCCTGACTGGGTGAAGGCGAGGTCAGAGGTCAAAGAGTGGCGGGGCAGTGACCTGGATCTCATGTCATCCGCTCCAGCGTGCGTGCTGAGACAGCACATGCCGGAGGACACGCCCTCTGCCGGCAACCGGATCCGTAGCCGGTCATCTGGGGATGTGTGGGGTCATGAAATCCCGTCCACCTCCCACGAGCGAGCCCGCTCCCACTCCCCTCTCCCCTGGGTGAGAGACTTGATGAATATTCTAGGCATCTCCCCTCGTAGCTCACCCAAACACTCCCCACAGAACTCCAGGTCCCACACGCCCACCTTCTTCTCCCCCTCCTGCTCCCCTTCGGGGTCTCCCTTAGGCTCCCAGTCCCAGCTGACGATGCGGCCGGCTGGCTTCTAGTTACACACACGCACATGCTAACACACAGATATATACACACAGACAACAGCATACTTACAGACACAGACACTCACTCACACACACATACATACATCACGCACATACATAAAGACATCAGACACACTCACATACAGACAACACATACAGACGTATACAGATAGACCAGTGGTTCTTAACCTTTTCCCCCCAAGGCCCCCCTTAGCTATGACCAAGACAAGCCGCGCACCCCCACCCCTCCCCGCCGGGGGGGGGGGGGGGGGGGGGGGGGTGCACGAGTGAGCTTGCCAGCGATTCCCAAAGACGTCAGTTTTTTACTCGTTTTTCGAACTTGTGGGTTACATGTTTGACGCTCAAGTTACCGACATTTAACCGAGAGCATCCGGTAATCTTTCGAAATAAAATATTGTTATTAATTATAGTATTTCTTCGGCGGCCCGATAATAATAATCCCGATAATTATTTAGGGGGGCTGAAGAACATTTTAGGGGGGCTTCAGCCCTACAGGGCTTACGACGCCCATGGCTGCACTGTGAACGGCTCATCGTCATGGTAACAATACACGCATGCCTACAACTAGCTCTTCCTCGAAAAATAGGTTCATGAAATTGCATGATGGAGACTTAACTTGTTTGCAATGAATTTTTAAATGTTTTAATTTTGCGCACACCATTTGGATGTGTTTTTAGGATTCTGTAATGTAACTTAAGAAATATAATTTTGGTAACGTGACGTCAAAACCTCACAGCTGACACAATTCTGCGCACCCCCTGCGATCTCCAACGGCCCCCCAGGGGGTGCGCGCACCCCAGGTTAAGAACCACTGAGATAGACAATACATAAACACAATACACAGACATATACTGTATGTATACGCGAGTCCCATATATATGGACGCATACTGTATATAGATGCATCCGCTTGACTGTGTTGACTTATTCTGACTTGCATAGTACATAGTGTTAGTGATAGTAGTGCACATAGTTTATTTCCCCTCACACACTCCACAATGATGGGAGGCAGGCCTGGGACGCAGTAATATCTAGCACTAAACCCCCCGCCCCCAATCAACCCACGGCCCTCGCAAGTCCAAACATCCCATAATGCTATGTTACGGGGGCCATGGGACTGATGACGTCAGCGATGAGTCTTCGTGTCACTTCCTGGACGGTCAGTCAACCAGCCAGCCAGCCAATAACCTCAAGGCTTGGTGCTGGGATTGGGCCTATTGGTGCTGGGATCCTCCTCAATTGCTCTTTTGCTGTTAAACAGTGGGCCCTTCTCTCCTCTCCTTTCCATCCCTCTTTCCCTCCATCCCTCCATTTCTACTGTTGGGATGACAACAGTGTCTGTATAGCTGCAGCTATGGATACCATTAATGATGTCTTCTTTCTCTGAGAATCTTCTAGCCAGGGAAAAGATTTTGGGTGCTTAAACAAACACAGACACACACACTCGCACACATATGTCATCTCAAAAGCGAGATGGAAAAGCACCCAGAAGCTGTTCTCAAGGCAGAGAGAGGTTCATGGCGAATCTAACAGTTTTCTCTCTTTCTATCGTAGACTTTAGGTTCCGGGACTTTGCTCTCTCTCTCCTTATGTGTGTGTAGTAGGGCAGCAGTTGATTCTCCTGCTAACCTGTGATTGCATGATTCATCTTCCCATCATGCAATGCTCGGACTCTGTCCAACAGTGCCTTTAGACCACTGTAGAGAAATGTGCTTGTGTTAATGATGACATCATCTGCCACCCAGGCACACAACTAACACATCTGATTGTGCAGTAGTACAGTTGTTGTTCAACCTGGGTTATAATCTACCATAATCTCTCCAGATTACTACGCTCAACTAATTAAAGACCCGTACTCCATCTATTGACATAGTCTGTACAGATCTCCTCCAAACCTTCTGTAAGTGTGTGTGGCCAGCCAGATCATTCCTCTTCCTGGAGAGAAATAATCTGATAATCTGATTACACTGCTCAATGGGGCTTTCACACACACAGTCCTACACACACACAAACTGATTTAAGTCTGAGTTGGGTCTCACAGTAGGGTCCGCAAAAGAAGATAAAATTATTCTTAAACTCATTCTCACTCCTTTATTATCAATGGGAAACACTGACACACATGCACGCACACATCAGATCTGACACTCTTTAATCCACACACACATGCACACAGACCAAGTCACTGAAATGGATCAGTTCAAGTTCAAGGCAAAACCATTGATGCTTTCTATTGCCCAGCTGGGTGGAGCTATGCGGTGTCTAACATGACAAAACTGATTAGGTGGGACTGGATGTAGTGCGTGTGTGTCTTGACCTGACCCCTGACCCCCGGTGTTACCTGTGGCAGGTGGAGGAGAGGTCTAAACTGAACCGGCAAAGTTCTCCAGCGTTGCAACACAAGATGTCCAACCGTGCGTCGGACCCCTCCCTGCCCCCCCGCTCTGAGTCTTTCAGCAGTGGGGGCATGCAACCCCCCTTCACCCCCCCTACTATCCGCTCCGTCGAACCCCAGGTGTGTGTGTGCGCGCATGGGTGTGAGGGAACACTTTAGGATGGGTCTAGGTGTGTGCTAACGTTGAGCTCCCTTTTAAAATTGTCCTCTCGCCCATCCTTCTCCCCCCCCATCTCTCTTTCCCTCCACCCTCCTCTCCTCACCCCCATTTCTCCCACCTCTCTTCACCCCCATTCCACCCTGCACCCTCCTTCCCCCCATCTCTCCCTCCTCCCCCCATCTCTCCCTCCACCCCCCTATCCCCATCTCTCCTTCCTCCCCTTCATCTCTCCTTCCTCCCCCTCATCTCTCCCCCATCACTCTCTCCTCTTTCCCATATATCCCTCTTCTCCCCCATCTCTACGTCCACTCTCTTCTCCTCCTCCCAGATGGCTCACCTGGTCCCAGTGAGGACTCACAGCTCCATGTCGGGCTCACAGTCGCTGCAGGACCAGACAGGTTCCGCCCTGGGGGAGGTGACTGCCATGGGCACTCCCCGGCCAGAGATGCCGCCCAGGCAAAACTCCGACCCCACCTCCGACACCCCCACCCCCCCGCCTCGGGTGGCCAGTCGGGATGAGAGGGACCGGACGGCCTGGTTGAGAGAGGAGGCCATGCCCCCCAAGGTCAGGGTGAGCGAGGGATTGAGGGAGTGGGGAGAGACAGAGAGAGAGAGAGAGACAGACACAAACAGGCTGGATGGCAGACAGGTTAGACCCCCATTGATATGTGTGTGTGTGTCTGTATTCAGGTTCCCCAGAGGACCACCTCCATCTCCCCAGCCCTGGTCAGGAAGAACTCGCCCAACGGCGGCCTAGGACTTGGCCTTCGCACTGGAGGCCAACTCATACGGGCCAGGTACACACACATACCTACACATTTACTATCATACGCACATACCTATACATTTACCACCACACACACATACACTTTTATTACATTTATTACATTTAGTCATTAAGCAGACGCTCTTATCCAGAGCAACTTGCAGCAAGTACAGGGACATTCCCCCGAGGCAAGTAGGGTGAAAAAAACGCAGCGGTGAGTGCATGTTCTGACCAGATGAGGAAACTGTGTGTGTTCTATCGTGAGTCATTTGTGTATCTCATGTAGCTAACGTGTTTGGCATGTGTTCTGTTTTCCAGCAACCCAGACCTACGTCGCTCAGAGCTGTCACTGGATGCTGCGCTACAAAGGACATCATCCAACTCCTCCTCGTCCTCCTCCCCCTCGTCTCAAGGCGGCTCTGCCGAGCGGAAAGGTAGGAACATGTGCGCTCACACAACGATTCTGCATGCACACACGCACACAAACATATCACATACACCCAAACATACAACATGCACATATACACCAAAAATATAACATACTTACAAACAAACAACACGGACATATACACAAAAATATCACATATACATACAAAAATACACAACATGCACACCTACACACGCACACACAAACATACCACACACGTACACAAACGTACCACATGCACACCTTCACACGCACACACAAAAATACCATGAACACGCACACACACAAACATACCACACATGCACACGCAAACATACCACAAGCACACATACACATATATATCACAAACATAAAAGCTCCTTGTGGACTGGGGCCTTCTTCAAGGAGCCAGCAGTGCATGCTGGTCTATCAGTGTGAGGGTGTCGGTTCCAATTTTGCTCTGATCCACATGTCTGTGCTGCCCTGTCAATATGATGGGAGGAAAAGAGAGAGGGGGTTGGGGAAGGGGATCTAGAGGGGGTGGAGGAGGTGAGATTAGACAGGAAGTAAGACCGATGTCGTGTAATTGGAGGAACGACAGCCTCCATTCATCTCATTTGACGTGCGTAGACCTCCTACGTGTGTCTGCTGACTTCTTCAATCATCAATGAACCAATCCCTCAACTGGATCCTCTGATTGGTCTTGATCCTTCTGCTCAAGGTCAAGCCCAGCAGGAGGGATCCCCTACTGGAGCCAATCAGGAGGCTAAGCCTAAACAGGAGGAGGGACGAGAGTCATCCAGACCCAGCAGACCAGCTGTAAGTATACACACACACACACACACACATCCACGTGGGTGCCCGTCAGTGAGCGCACGCACACGCAGACACACACTTGCCTCCAGGTTCCTCTCGCATCTCTCTTCTTCTGGCTTCTCTTCTGTGACTCATCTGTTTCTCTCTTTCCCTCCCTCCCTTTCTTCTACTCCCTTTTTCCTCCTCCTTTCCTTCCTTCCTTCCTTCCTTCTTTCCTTCACCCTTCTTCTCTCAGAGCTATAAGAAAGCCATAGATGAGGTTAGTGACACCCCTGGCCCGTTTTCACCTCTCTCTTTCTGTCTCTTTAACCTTTCACTCTGTGTGTGGGCATGGTAGATTCGGATAAACTGATTCATTCTGTAGAAGTTGATTCTCTCTTTTAAACATTGAAGCTGAAGCTTGTCTGCATCGTAAGTGCAGCGTGTGTGGCCGAAAGATTTATTGTACGTGCGCGTGTGGTACGTTTGTGTGTGTGTGGTAAATTTGTGTGTGGTATGTTTGTGTGTGTGCCTGTAAAGGGATACATCTAATGACAAGATCTGAATCGTGTATTTTCTTCCTGTTTCTTTGTCATCATGATTACTGGGTCAGGAGGAGCTGGTAAGCCCCACTGTGTGTGGCGGTTCACCCCCCTGTCTGCATGCCTTGGTTTGATCCATCGGCTGGGATACATGGGTGGGAGGGACCACTGGCCACTTGGCATGGGGGTTTGATAGAGGTTTGGAGACTGTTGCTGCCTTCCAAACTGAAGCCAGTATTTGACCTGCAGGTGTTTGTATGACAGACATACAGTATATCAGTGGTTGGTCCCCTTGATGATAATAATGGTTTGTCCCACTTCCTGCAACTCTGCCCCCCTTTCTGTGTGAGATGGTATCTCCCTCCTCTCTGGGTTGTTAGACTTATACAGAGTCTAGGACTGACTTAGCTATCCTTCTGGGAAACAAAATATTAATTTGAGTCTCCCATCTTTGTCCCCCTCCTGCATACCCCCCTCCTCTTTCTCTTTCTCCCCTTCTCTTCCTCCTCCTCCTCCTCTTCTCCCACTGTCTTTGCAGGACCTCAGTGCGCTGGCTAAGGAACTGAGAGAGTTGAGGGTGGAGGAGGGAAACAGACCTCCTGCAAAGGTATGTTATCTGTGATCCAGAGATGATGATGGTATTGGTGGAGATGATGATGGTGATGGTGGTGGTGATGATGATGGTGTTGGTGGTGATGATGGTAATGATGATGATGATGATGGTGTTGGTGATGATGGTGATGGTGGTGATGGTTGGTGACCACGTTGTTGTTGTTGAAGGTGACAGACTACTCGTCCTCCAGCAACGAATCGGAGAGCAGCGATGAAGATGGGGAAACCGTGGGGCATGATGGGACTGTGGCTGTTAGCGACATTCCACGCATCATGTAAGACAAGATGTGTTAGAATGTCTGTGTGTGTGTGATGGTAATGCTAATCTTTGTCTGCTGAGATATATGTATTTCTAATCTCCTGTGTGTGTGTGTGCGTGTGCGTGTGCGTGTGCGCTCCAGGCCAGCGGTGCAGGGCAGCAGTGAGACTTACAGGGGACTAGCAGAGGACTCTCTGGGAGACACCTACAACAACTCCAAAGACAGCACTCTGATGATGAGAGAGGTGACATTTGAGACCAGCACGCACACTTACACACACACACACACACACACAAACGTCCACACACACACTAAGCGAACGGTAAGATGACGCTCACTCCCCTTTCTCTTTCTCTCTTCGTCTTCCTTTTTTTCTCTCTCTCTCTCTCCCCCGCTCTCAGGCGGAAGAGAGGAGGAGAGGGGGTCATAGCGAGAGCAATGGGTTTGGTAACCACGGCAACCTACCTGACCTGGTGCAACAGAGCCACTCTCCATCTGCCACGCCCACCTCTGCCCTGCAGGAACTCAGTGAGTTGGCAGAGGTGAGACACATACTACCGTATTTTCCGGACTATACTGTATGTCTCTCTTGAGTATAACTCTCACTAGCTAAAGAAAGCATAGAAGAAGAAAAAATCATATAGTATACCCCCACCCGTCACCTACGGTCATCTGCTGACAACCGTCTAGTGGTACCCCCCCTCAAGAGCGCCCGAGCGCAACACAAACTCTTCCCCTGCCTGGCTCCCCAATGGTGGAATCAACTCCCCACCTCCATCAGAAGCACAGACTGCCTTCTCACCTTCAAAAGAAGGCTTAAAATTCACTTATTTCGAGAATGTAATGGCACTTAGGAATAGTATGGCACTTCACATAATCTAATGTGCTTTAGACTTTACTGTTTGTTGGTCCCCATATGGTGACTTGCCAGTGTTGTTGTTGTATCTCTTTCTTTATGTTCACAATCGTTGTGTTATGCATTTATAGTTCTTCCCTTGGCACTTATTGGTTCTCATGATGTATGATTCACAATCTAAAAAACCCACTGTGTTCGCGGTCTATCACGTTGCTATGCTCAATGACTGATGCTCTTTGTAAAAGCTCTCTCTTGTAAGTCGCTTTGGATAAAAGCGTCTGCTAAATGAATAAATGTAAATATAAGTCGCACTAGAGTTATAAAGTAGATTTTTTTTTAGGGAGATAAAGTCATATACCAAGAACAGACATTTCATCATGAAAGTAATGATAGTAATAAGAATAGAGTAGATAACAACAGGCTGAAAGTTTGGCATGTTAACGTAACATATAGATGTATGAGTTCTAAATATTTTCAACAGTCTCCACTACGTAAGTTATTTTTCCGAAATTATAGCTAGTTAGTTTTAGTTAGTATCCTGACTAAAATACCTTTGCACTACCATGCTAGTATTACTTATCAGCCTCCTCATTAGTAAATTTTAGTAAAGTTAGTATTAGTAAAGTTTCCAGTTTGGGATTTGAGGGATTTGAGCTGAAGTCCTGAGCAGCACCAAACTATCGTTCGCTCTATCTAGAATGTTGGCCCTGGGAGCGTTACTCCTGGCACATAAATATGACAGATGAGAGAAGACAGATTGATAGATTGTGTTGTGTTCTTTTCTCATTTCACGTTAATAATCAATTTCCATTAAGTCGAAACGCCTGTGAATGACTGATACATTCTTCACGCACTGAACTGTGTACAGTTACACATATATATATTTGGATAGCTGTTCCACCCTGAAAAAGGACTGACTGCTGGCTTTCCTGTTCTTTAGTTTGGGCTGGGTGGGTCTAAAGCCTCCTTCACACCATTCGTTGACCCTTGCGTCTATCAAACTTCGCCCAACGATGAGGATGATGAAGACAACTCTGCAGCCGGTGAGTTTAGTCTCCATCCACCTCTGTCACCAACCAATCACGTTTGGAAAGAGTTTTCCAGTGACCTGTTAAAGCTGCATTTCAATTTCAGTATTTGAAAACCTAACTGCTCATCCATCCCTCTGTGTTCGTCTATCATACCTAGCCATGTTTGCAAATGAGCTTCTGAGGCAGGAGCAGGCCAGGCTCAACGAGGCCAGAAAGATCTCGGTGGTGAACGTGAACCCCACCAACATCAGACCTCATAGCGACACGCCGGAGATCCGCAAGTACAAGAAGAGGTTCACCTCTGAGATCCTGTGTGCCGCTCTCTGGGGTGAGTCAGTTAGAGTGTCGGCCCTTGTAATCAGAAGGTCTTTGGTTCGAACTCCGGCTGTGTCAACATGACGTTGTGTCCTTGGGCAAGGCACTTCGCCCTACTTGCCTCAGGGGGGAATGTCCCTGTACTTGCTGTGGGTCACTCTGGATAAGAGCGTCTGCTAAATTACTAAATGTAAATAATAATACATTTTATTCATAATGTGCTTTCTATAACCCAGAATGTAAACATGGAAATACAAAGTACCTACATTTGGCTTTGCGGGTAATGTTGTTCATGTTTAACCATTCAGTTCAAGTCTGACCCTGCTTTATTTGTCTGTCTTTGTGTGTATGTGTGTGTATGTGTGTGTATGTGTGTGTGTGTGTGTGTGTCAGGTGTTAACCTCCTGGTGGGGACAGAGAACGGGCTGATGTTGTTGGACCGTAGTGGTCAGGGGAAGGTGTACAACCTCATCACCCGCCGGCGCTTCCAGCAGATGGAGGTCCTGGAAGGTCTCAACGTCCTGGTCACCATCTCTGGTAGGAGACCACCACCATGACGTGACCGAGACCCCTACACAATCTAAACACAACCTTAAGAAAATACCAACATCAGCCTGTCACAACCGCACACAGCCCCATTTAATCTGCTACACAACCACAACACCACAACTAACCTTAACAAAACCTCGACACAACCTTAGCCGAACCCCAACGCACCCCTATAAAAACCACAACACAGCAAGGACACAAACATCTTGCTTAATCTTGATCCCAACCTGACCGTGAACTCACCCCGATCACAACCCCACCACTAGATCAAACGCACAGCTTACTAACCTTTCCACCAGCCAGCATGTTTGGAGCGCTGTGCCCTCTGACCCCCAGGTAAGAAGAACAAGCTACGTGTGTACTACCTGTCCTGGCTGAGGAACAGGATATTACACAACGACCCGGAAGTAGAGAAGAAGCAAGGCTGGATCACTGTGGGGGAGCTGGAGGGCTGCGTGCACTACAAAGTTGGTACGTGTTGGAAAGAATGGTTAGAAATAGTATTTGATCCACTTGTGACACACACACACATGATGCAGCAGACGAGGGCTCCAGTCCCAAACACAGTGTGTGTGAGTGTGTGTGTGTTGGGGTCTGAGTTTGGGGAAGGGTAATATATTTACACAAACACCCACCTTGTGTGTAAATAACCTTCTTGAATGTTTTTTTCCCAGTGAAATATGAGAGGATCAAGTTCTTGGTGATCGCACTGAAGAACTCGGTGGAAATCTATGCCTGGGCACCCAAACCATACCACAAATTTATGGCCTTCAAAGTAAGATAGACATACACACACACACTAATGGAGAAACACAACAGATAATCTCTTTTTCACGTGTCTCATCCTCCTTTCACCCCCCCCCCCACCCCCCTCCCAGTCGTTCACTGATCTGCAGCACCGCCCCCAGCTGGTCGACCTGACTGTGGAGGAGGGGCAGAGGTTAAAGGTCATCTATGGCTCCAGCGTTGGCTTCCATGTCATTGACGTGGACTCTGGGAACCCATACGACATCTACATCCCCTCCCACGTGAGTTAAGAGCCCCTCCTACCTGGCCAGATCAGCGAGGTCATTGCCTTTACGTGTGACAGATTGCCGTAGCTATCGCAGCTGAATTCATTGCGGCTTCTCATGAGGCAAGAAGATGAAATGGTGGATGTTCTGTCGTTTTGGAGTTGATCTGATATTTTTCACTCTCTAACTCAACCTGCTCCCCTCTCTCCCTACGTTCTCCTCTGGTGACACCCGTACGTCCAGATGAAGGTGACCATAGATGCATAGATTGATTAGATACCCTTCCGATTGTGTAACTTATCTGTAACCTTTACCCTGTAGAGTCATAAGCAATCATATAACCCACACAAGTCATGTCACATAGATAGAACTACACTTGTAAAATAACCCATCTCCCCAAAGACCCATAAACACCCATGGATGGATGGATGGATGGATGGATGAGTAGTTTTGATAGATATAGCTGGATGTGTGGATGGATGATGGAGGAATGGATGAATGAACCAGTGTGCTTTGTGGTTGAGTCATATACTGTGATAACCTGTGTCTAGTAGAGCTGTAGAACCATAGTTGTGATCCTAAACACTATCGCTGTTTCTGTCTGTGTCTACGTACGTTGTCAGGTTTTAACCCTTCTACTGTAGTCTACTGTCAGGTCCTGAGCCTGTCATGTCATGTACAATGTCCTTACCCTGTCCTGGATGTACCAGGTCCTAACCCTGTTCTGTATTATGTCAGGTCATATTCCTGTTCTGTACCGTGTTAGATCCTAACCCAGTCCTGTACTATGTCAGGTCTTAACCCTGTCCTGTACTAGGTCAGGTCCTAACCCTCTCATGTACTGTGTTAGATCCTATCTCTGTCCTGTACTACGTCAGGTCTTAATCCAGTCCTGTTCTAGGTCAGGTCATATCCCTGTCCTGTACTGTGTTAGATCCTATCCCTGTTCTGTACTACGTCAGGTCTTAATCCGGTCCTGTTTTAGGTCGGGTCATATCCCTGTCCTGTACTGTGTTAGATCCTAACCCTGTCCTTTACTGTGTTAGAACCTAACCTGGTCCTGTACTCGGTCAGGTCCTATCTCTGTCCTGTCCTGTGTTAGATTCTAACCCTGTCCTTTACTGTGTTAGAACCTAACCTGGTCCTGTACTCGGTCAGGTCCTATCCCTGTCCTGTCCTGTGTTAAATTCTAAGGTGGTCCTGTACTATTTCAGGTCCTAACCCTGTCCTCTGCCATCAGATACAGAGTCAGGTGACCCCCCATGCTATCGTGGTTCTGCCCAAGACGGACGGCATGGAGATGTTGCTATGCTACGAAGACGAGGGCGTATACGTCAACACATACGGGCGCATCACCAAAGACGTGGTGCTGCAGTGGGGCGAGATGCCCACCTCCGTTGGTACGTCTGTGCATGTGTGTGTGTGTGTGTGTGTATGTGTGCTTGAGTGTGAGTGAGTGTTAATAGAAAGGAATCTGGTATGGGTTCATCTTTAGTTGAACAATTCAAACCCCCACTCTACTGCTATCTTTTCAAGGGGGTGTTAAATTTGTAATTTGTTTGGCTAAAAGCTCTTATAGCTCTTCCCTTGGCACTTATTGGTTCTTACGATGTCTGTTTCATAATCATAAACCCACCATGTTTGGGGTCTATAACATTGCTATGCTCAGTGACCGATGCTTTTTTGTAAAGCTCTCTCTTGTAAGTTTCACAAAGCCTCAGCTTTGGATTCCAGCATAGTTTTGAGCCAGTTATCATGGCAACATACTCTGTAAAGTGAACCTGCTCACTGATGGGTGTTTTTGAACTGATCCTGAGTTTATTATTGATATATTAATATATACAGTATATGATATATTAATATATATTGAGTATATTATTGATACTCACTAAACATTGGACATACCGAATATCATCTCATGTTGCTATTGATATTCATTGTAATCATTTTGAAAACATTCTTTTGAAACATTTTCTGAGACAGTATCCAGTTAACTTTTCATTACTGTAACCAATTAAAAAGTTGAGCAACCAAACATTCTCAAACGTAAGAAATTCCAAGAATAATGTTATTACCATAAATGCAATTCAGTCAAGACACTCACGTGATTGATTGATGATACATTGTGATTTATTGATATCCCTGATATGGGATATGTTTTACTTTAGCGGAATGGAATGTCTAAAGGGGGGTACTTCCTATGGCCTCGAGCGACGCAAGCGTGCGTACATGTATGACGAGAGCCATGGAGCAATAGAGATATATAATCCCCCTGATAGACAGAAACATACAATACAATAATATAATATACAATGCAGAAAGATAATACATCATATAAACAGAGAGACAGACAGGGGGGAGAAAGGGGATGGTGGTGGGCGGCAGCAACACTGATCAGCGGATCAGCAGGGTGAGTGTTTAAAAGTTGTGCGCCTTTAAGGGCCGTCTTCCCATGAGGGGCCCAATAGGCTTGCACTAGCTGAGTCGTGTGTTCATGGATTACGTGTACTACCTGTGTGCCTGCACTGCTAGTGCATGTGAGGTAATGAGTGATGACGTGTACTGAAGACTGTGAATAGTAATGACGTGTGGATGAGTGATGATATGAACTGAGATGTGTGAATGATGATAATGTATACTGGTGTGTGTGAATGTTTAAGCGCAGTGTCCAAGTGCCTAGCCTGAACTTGCTGCGCCTATCCTTGCTTTTGCATGTAGATTTTGTTACACTTAAAGTCTTCCCAAAACCGGTACAAGAATGTGTGGTGGGAGTTTTCTGAGAATCAATCCGCTCGACTAAAGTTGGGTGAAGTAACTCGTTAATGTTTATTACAAGTAACAAAACAGGAAAACGTATGATGAATATTGAAGCAACGTTACACACATGTTCACACACAATGCACAAACACATGTAAGTTACACAAAGACAATACCATACGGTTCCAGCTAGCATTCTAGCATGGAACCCTGGTCTACATCTCCAAAACCTTGGAGAGGTCCAGGGACCACCAGCACTACGCAGCTGATCGCCCTGAATCCCCAAACATACTTTCAACAGACCATTTTATAGTCTCAGAAGTCATTGGTCTATCACAGACATGCAGTTTGTCCCATGTCTGTTCTCTGATTGGTTAAATCTCCAAAGACAATAGAGTAAGTTGAAGTCTGGTTGGGAGGAGGATCACAACCCCCCTCCTGACAAAAGCAACATTTACATTATTCAATCAGCAGAGCTTCACAAAAGAGCATCGTCACTCATCAGAGCAAATGGCTCTTACAGAATGTAGGAGACCTCTTGTTCAAGAAATGTTAATTGTACAAACATTTCCTTGACAGAATGCAGCTTGTTTTGTTGGTAAACCTTCGAGTGTTAAAAAAGCAACCAATTTGATTAGTTGATTATTAAAAGCTCCAGATCTGTCCCTCCTCTCACTTACAGCTGCCATTGTTTTGCTTTTATATTGAACATAAACTTGAATTCTGCATACACGTTCAAATTTTCAATGACGAAACGCGTATCACGTTAACCCAGATATAGTACTGCCTCCTTGTGGCTGTCAGTGAGATGATATCACATCCTCTCCATGGCAAGAGAGAGGGAGTTCCCCCTAGTGATTGTGCTGCAGGTTTCAGAACCTCTGTCTCTGTTTTCCTCCAGCCTACATCCACTCCAACCAGATCATGGGCTGGGGGGAAAAGGCCATCGAGATCCGCTCCGTAGAGACAGGTCATCTGGACGGGGTCTTCATGCACAAGAGGGCCCAGAGGTTGAAATTCCTGTGTGAGAGGAACGACAAGGTGAAAACATTGTTGTGTTTTCTTAAAGGGGAAATGTTGTTACTTGTACTTGAAGACACGCAGCAGGCACAAAGAAGACACAGCAGACTCAGATATACATAAAAAAAACATGCAAGTCCCACTCTGACTCCCTCCCTCCCTTTCTCTTTCCCTCTGTCTCTGTCTGTCTATGTCTGTCTGTCTCGCTCTCTCTCTCGTTCTCTGCAGGTGTTTTTTGCGTCGGTGCGTTCGGGAGGAAGCAGCCAAGTTTTTTTCATGACCCTCAACAGGAACTCCATGATGAACTGGTGAAGCTCCTCCCACTCCCTTCCCATTGGTCAGCCCAGTGTTCCATCTGAGACTGAGGCATCATTAAAAACTGCAGCGGCTGATACGACAACTACTGCAGTGGGTGTTGAAACACTGTACAAGATGGTGAACATGGATTTACTAGCAGGCAGATGACATTTCTGTGGAACTGCAGGAAACAAAGAGGACCGTGAGGATGGAATCTCCTGAGAATACTGCAGCTGTTGAACCTCTTTGGAAATGACACCACACTGCTCCCCCGATCTCCCTGTCCCTTGTCCTCTCTTTCTTGCAATCGTTCTCTCTTTCTGTCCCTCACTCACTCTTGTCTTACTCTGTTTTACTATCTCTCTTACTCTCTCACTCCCTCTCTCCCTCTATTTTACTCTATCTTACTCTCCCTGACTGTCTTACTCTCAGCCTTCCTTTGTTTCCAGGATGAGCTGGTTTGACCCATTTGAATCTTCTGTGACCTATTTCACCACCTCACTGTCCCCCCCACCCCATCCTCCTTCATCCCTGGGCCAAAGCAATGCCTGTGTCCCTTTAATGTCAGGTCACCTCCACAATGCTGGCCTCCAATGCCACCTCCCTCTCTCTCCTCCTCCTTCTGAAGGTGCTGCATCAGATATACTGTAATACTAAACAAACCTAACAGTTTTTCCATTTTTTGAGATGTTTTCTTTCTTACTTACTAGGATGTTGAGTTGGGTTGGCGTTTGAAGCTTGATGATGACATGTACAGCACATTCATGTATCCGAATCAGAAGTATTTGTCTGACCAATTACCTGCCTGTCTGTATGTTTGACTCCATGCTGAAATACCAGAGAGAAAAAAATCCATACACAAGAGAATCAAATAAGAATCTGCTGTAAAAGAAGTATGTTTGTCTGTGTAAAGAATCATTGTGAGAAGTTTTGTCACCAGTCAATGTTTTGGGATCAAATGGTGTTTGTACAGTGCCTAGCATGATGTAAGCGAAAATAAAACAGCGGCCAATTTATGATCAATGCCTATTTTTTATTGATATTTTTTTAGGATTAAAATTTTCTTTTAACACTAGAATTACATGAATTTAACATTCACTTCAATAATACCTTGTTGAAACCCTTTTTTCTGTTTCTTTGAAGAAAACATTGATAGGGTATTTGCAGATTATTCACAATCCCGATATGCTAACGCAGATCTACTCACAGAATGCAGTGCAAAACTAAATGGTAGGAAATTTTGTTTTTTGTTGCTGGTGTACGATGGATTATGTGCTGGAGTTGAAAGTATTGGTCTTGAAGGCACAGATTAGAGGTCACTGTGTTTGACTGACACTCAAAAACGTTATGTTCATGTACTGTTGTTTCTCTAAACCACTATCACTGTCTGGATATAGCTTTTTGTTTATATGGTTTTACTTAATTAAAAGTTATTCTTTACAGCCATGTCTATACAATCATGTCACAATTTGTTAACCAGAAATTGCAAATGATCGTTACTACTTGAATGCTTTTGGCCACTTTCATGACGTTTAATTAGAAATCTTATTTTGTTTTAGGGGGACAGGAGTCTGTCAGGGTTAAAGCAATAAAGAGCTGTGCTGATTAAACTACTGTCTTCCCAATGAGTGTGTGTGTGAGAGTGTTTGTGTGTATGTGAGTGAGAGAGAAACGGAGTGAGTGTGTGAACTTCGTATTTGAGTTGGTGGGCACGGGGCCCATCTTTCCATCTCTTCGTTTTGTTGGTTGATAGCTGGTTATTGTGTAGGGGGCTTTTCTCTGAGAACATAACTGTAACACTGTTTTTTAATTATATTGTTTAGTATGAGAAATGCATTACTTCTGTTTAGTTTGGGGGTTTATTTGTTTTGTAAAAAAAAAGAAAATGAGATACTGTAAGAGAGTAATAAAATACAAATAAACTAGAACATAATTCTGTCATGGTGTCATCGGATTTGTGTGTGTGTGCACCCACATCATGTGTCGTGATCTGTATTCTGTTTTTCTGTGTGCTGGATTGTTCCATGTTTCTGCTTGTGTGAGTGTGTGTGTGTATGTACGCATGCATGTGTGTGTGTGTAGAAGAATGTTACTGTGTTTCTATATCAGCAGAAACACAGTGACCCTCAGACTTTGTCCTGATCAATGGTATATCATTAACTCCTTCCCTAATACCACAACACAGTCTAACACACACTTTATACACTTACATGGTTGCTTTCAAAAGAGATGTCACACCTGTCAAGTTTGGAACTTCACTGTACACTATCATCACTGAACGTTGATAATATGTCAAGTATCAGGGTTTGCTGATACCCTGTAGAGGGTGATTTCTAGAGAGAGTTGCTGGAGAGAGTAGATGCATAAGAGAGACAATAATAGATGAGACGGATAAAAAGATAATTGAACTGAAAAATGTCTCTGAGAGAGAACAACTGGAAAGAGTAGCTGGGCACAGCAGGTCAAGGAGAGAGGAGTGAGGAGACTGGAGAGAATGGAGAGACTGCAAAGGAAAGCGTGAACAGAGCGTGATGTCTAAGGATTGATCATTACCCAGAGATGTGTGTGTGTGTGTGTGTGTGTGTGTGTGTGGAGGGGATGTTATCTCACCCCCTCCACACACACACCGCTGGGGCTGTGTCCCATCCGTGAGTCTGGTGTCCAGTGAAGTTAACACTCTGGACCCACCATGGATTCAGGAAAGGTAAAGATTTCTCCATTTACACACTATCACACACCTTCCAACACTTTATCACGGGAGATAAAGTTTCCAACAAATAAACATCAAGCTGTTGTTTACTTCTGTTTGTACCTGATATGATGGGAAAACAGCTGATGTTGTTTGTCAAGTGTGTGTGTTTCAAGAGAACGATTGTGTGTCAGTCTGTCTGCATAGCCTTATTAATTGCTCTGTTGTAGTGTACAATGACATTTCAGGCAAGACTGCTTTAAAAGGTTAATCTGGTGAGTGTGTGTATGAGGGTACGTGTGCATTTTGGTTTTCTTTTGTTTGAAAAAAATGTATATCTCTAAAACCAAGATGTGTGTTTTGATTAGTGGTGAAGGGTTGCGGATAATGCTGTTTTTGATGAGTGTAAATTGTCAGTCCTCCTAGAATAGTAAAAACGTGTGTGTGTGTGTGTAGCAGCTGACAGGTACCCTGGCTCTGGCTGTATTCACAGCAGTCCTAGGTTCTCTGCAGTATGGATACAGTCTAGGAGTCATCAATGCTCCACAGAAGGTGCACACACCTCCATCCACACACACTCTTCTACACATACACCTCTGTATATACACACTATATACACTCCTCTACACACCTCTGTATACACACACCTCCATCTACACACACATCTGTATACACACACTTCACACACATCTTCATCTACACACGCAAATATCCATCAACACACACACGCACACACACACTTCAGTCTAGACTGACTTCCATCTACAGAACAGCACAATCTAACAAAATGACTCAATAAAGCCCATCCATCCATTTGGTTCTGCTTATCTGGGGCTGGGTTGTAGTGGCCATCAAAGCCATCAGAAGTAAATTACTTATCCATGGATTAGTTCATTACATATTTAATTTCATGATTAATCAAATAATGAACTTGTTCATTCACCCAGTCAGTAATCCACGTCCAATTGTCTTATCAAAGATAGAAGAAGATAGAAGAAGTCCACAAAGGCTTACCTTTACGTTCCTAGGAAACCATAACAACAGCCCCAATCTTGCTAGTAGCTGACCATTGCCTAGCGACCGTGTCGGTGACAGCTGTTACTTTCTCTGGGTTAAAGGTCATAGAGCGGCATTACGGACGGGCACTGGGGTTGGTACCAGAGGACCCTCTCCTCCAATCAGAGCTCCTCCTCAACAGCACCTTGGTGGAGGGAAATGAAGTACACTCTTCTGTGGTGATGTACTGGGCCCTGTCAGTGGCCATCTTCTCTGTGGGAGGCATGGTCTCATCATTCCTGGTGGGCTTTGTGGGAGACCTGAGAGGAAGGTGAGGAAGAAGAGAAGAAAAGGGGATGAGCAGGTGTCTCCAGAGGAGACGAGGAGAAAGAGTTGCAAACATATAAATGACAGGAAAAAAAGAATGATCCTTGTTAGCATTTGTGTGTTCCAGGGTGAAAGGTATGCTCATGCTGAACGTTTTGGCAGTAGCTGGGGGACTGCTGATGGGACTGGCCAATACCTGGAGGCCTCATATCATGGTCATCTCTGGACGAGCTATCATGGGCTTCTACTGTGGTGAGGGAGCTGTGGGTCTGGGGACAGAGGAGAGGGTGTATAGGACTTCTACTGTGGTCTGGGGGAGACGAGGGGGTGTAAAGGGCTTCTACTGTGGTCTGGGGGAGAGGAGAGGGTGTAATGGGTTTCTACTGTGGTCAGGTGGAGGAGAGGGTGTAATGGACTTCTACTATGGTCTGGGGGAGAGGAGGGGGTGTAATGGGTTTCTACTGTGGTCTGGGGGAGAGGAGAGGGTGTAATGGGTTCTACTGTGGTCAGGTGGAGGAGAGGGTGTAATGGACTTCTACTATGGTCTAGGGGAGAGGAGGGGGTGTAATGGGCTTCTACTGTGGTCTGGGGGTCTTGGGGAGAGGAGGGGGTGGAACTGTGTTTTAGAAAACAGACTATGGTTCAGTGTCATTATTATCTACTGCTAGGGGTTAGCCAAGGTTAGAATTAAATGAGCCATTTCGTGCAACAGATGGCCAATAACTCACCTCTGATTTTGTGTGTGTGCGCATGTGTATTTTGTAAGTGCACCTGTGTGTGTGTATGTGTGTGTATGTGTGTGTATGTCCGTGTGTGCGTGTGCTGCAGGCTTGTCATCAGGGCTGGTGCCCATGTATATAGGGGAGATAGCTCCTGTGGCGTACAGAGGAGCTCTGGGGACATTACACCAGCTGGCCATCGTCACCGGCATCCTCATAAGCCAGGTAACACACGTGTACATTTTACATTCAGTCATTTAGCAGACGCTCTTATCCAGAGCGACTTATAGCAAGTACAAGGACATTCCTCCTGAGGCAAGTAGGGTGAAGTGCCTTGCCCAAGGACACAACATAATGTTGGCACAGTCAGGGGTTGGAACCAAGGACCTTCTGATTACTAACCCGACACCCTAACTGACTTGCATGTGTCATGTGTGTATATGCACATAAACACACGTATAGTAACGTCCACACAACAATACACTCACACAGGGCTTTCTCGTCACTGGAAATACACTGGTATACATTTACCAAAAGTATTTGGTCACCCATCCATCTGATCATTTGGATGGGTGACCAAATACTTTTGGTAATATAGTGTATGTGTATGTGCTAGTCTGACTTAACACGTAAATACTTGATTCACTTGAATCATGGGAATCCTTGGGTTCCCCATACCATGACTGGGAGTCCCTACTGAAACGATAACCGGTCCGTCAAGCGTTTGTCTCCCTCCGTGTGTCTCCAGGTGTTCGGTCTGGAGTTCCTCCTGGGAAACGACTCGATGTGGCCCCTTCTGCTGGGTCTGTCTGGGGCCCCGGCCGTCCTTCAGTCCCTGCTACTGCCTCTCTGTCCAGAGAGCCCTCGGTATCTCTACATCCGCAGGGGACTAGAGGCTGAGGCCCGCAAGAGTAATGCACACTGTTTCTCAGACACACACCTATACTGTATATGCACTTCTGCACAGATAGACACACATTTATGCTGTGCACTCACACACACATATACTGTAGGCTATATTATGTTTTACATTTAGTCATTTAGCAGCCGGGGTTCCAACCGGGTACCTTCTCATTACTAGCCCCACTAGACTCCCAAGTTAATGCACTTCTGCACAGACAGACACACCCAGACACATTTATGCTGTACACTCACTCACACACACACTTATACATATATACTGCACACACACAAAGCACAGGTACACACAAATATAAACACATGCACTCACACAGACCTGCACACGTTCAAACCCCATGCATTCTCTGGCAGGTTTACATCGTCTGAAGGGGGAGTACGACTCCACAGCAGACCTGGAGGAGATGAGGATGGAGAAAATGGAGGCAGACAAAAAGGAACAGGTGTCCATCGTCAGACTGGTACGTGCTGCACAAGCTGCCCGTGTGCCTGCCTGCCTGCCTGCATGCCTGCCTGCTTGTCTGTCTGTCTGTCTGTCTGTCTGGCTGTCTGCCTATTTGCCTGTCTGTCTGCTGTGACCTGTGTTGTGTTTTGCAGGTGCGCTCGTCTCAGTACAGACAGCAGCTGCTCGTGGCCCTCATGATGCACCTTTCCCAACAGCTCTCCGGCATCAATGCTGTGAGTAGCAGAGAGGAGGGAGGAGCAACAGGAGGAGGACATGGAGAAAGAGAGGAGGGGGAGGATAGATAGGGAGTGAGTGTGTCTCGGTGTGTTTGTGTGTCTCACTAATGAGTCACCAGACTGATTTTTTTAGGTTACATTTCACAATGTTATTGCCCTTGATTGTGACATTCCAAATATTTGTGGTATCGGATTCCGGCTCATGATGACATATTATTTTACCGTCTTGGGAGAGACTGTGTGTGATTGGCTGCAGCTTTATGGAATGGAAAGACGATGTTGTTTTGTTGCTCTCAGATCTTTTATTACTCGACGGCCATCTTCCAACGTGCTGGTGTGTCCCAGCCTGTGTATGCCACTATCGGAGTAGGAGCCATCAACACCGTCTTTACCATGGTGTCAGTGAGTGCACACACACACAAACGCTCACACACACATGCACACAAGCACATGCACCCACACGCTTGTGTACCCACGCAAACACACACATGCATACACACGCAAACACACACTAACAGGCACATGCATGCATGCACATGCACACATGCACAAACACACTCACAATTTTCATGCACACACACACACACATTTCCAGGTGTCCAGGTGACAAACAAATCATGTGCCAAAGACAATTCTTAAATTAAAGTTGCGAACCTGCAAATAAGGAATTCAGAAGCTTAGGCAAAGGTGATTATTAATTTCCCTCCCTGCAAAAGTTCCAGTCAACCCACACACACTTACATTCATTGTGTCGACTCACAGTAATCTTAACTCATACAAGTTTCTAGCTTGGGCATATTGTACATTCAAAGGGGCCAGTTGTAGTTGTTTTCATTGCACTGCAGACATGAACACGTAAAAGACCATTTTATTCTGTCAATCTCTACCTGACCCCTTCTCTCTTCCAACTCTCTCTCGCTCTCTTAGGTGGTGCTGGTGGATCGGGCCGGTAGAAGAATGCTGACTCTGATTGGCTTAGGAGGGATGTGCATGTGTGCGGTTGCTATGTCAGTTGGTCTCATTTATCTGGTGAGCAAATCACATTTCGAGTCTTCAACAACTTCAATTCCTCCTCCTCTTACCGCAGTTTCCCGTTCATCCCTCCATCTTGCTTGATGGGCTGTTAGATATCCTGACTTTCACTGTCTATGTGATGTTTACTAAAGGCACTATAAAGTAGTATTAAAGTGCTGTAATTACATCTCGTCTATCATAGCTTGTTATGGTGCCATAATTTACTCCCCAAAGTGGGTTATAAAATCAGATAAAATAATCTCATAGTCATTTAGATTAGATAAACCTTTATTTGTCCTCCAGGGGTGGAAATTGCAGTTCACAACAGCAGCAGGGTAAAGTACAGCACACAGAGTTGCAGGGTAATATAACAATAACAATAGGGGGGCACAATAAAGTCCAGTATAAAAAAGTTTTAAATAAGTTCGTTAATTAGACATGTAAGCATACAGACAGTTATTGCACTTGAGGAAAATTACAGGATATTGCATGTAATGTACATATGAACAACAAGACCACCACGGGAAATATTGCACGTTGTGCGTAAGAACAACAAGACCACCATGGGGGTCAACAGGACATATATGAACAACAGCAAATATTGCACTTAATACAGAATATTGAATATAACACTTGAATATTGCACGTAAGTAAAGTAATAAAAGTAATACTGCATGGTGGTGAGGTAGTGATGATAATAGTTATAATAATTTAGCAGACACTCTTATCCAGAACGATTTACAGCAAGTACAGGGGCATTCAGGGGCAAGTAGGGTGAAGTGCCTTGCCCAAGGACACAACGTAATGTTGACACAGCCGGGGTTTGAACAAGTGACCTTCTGATTACTAACCCAACCCCCTAACCGACTGCGCCACATGACTCCCCTGAATGTTTTCTTTTTTCTGTCTCCCAGAACACATTCTCATGGATGAGCTACGTCAGCATGTCGGCCATTTTCCTGTTTGTGTGCTTCTTTGAGATTGGACCTGGTCCCATCCCCTGGTTTATTGTGGCAGAGTTGTTCAGCCAGGGACCACGCCCGGCAGCCATTGCTCTGGCTGGCTGCTGCAACTGGACCAGTAATTTCATTGTGGGGATGACTTTCCCCTACATAGAGGTATACACAATACATACTCTTTCTCACCCCCCCCTTACCGACAGCCACTCTCTTTCACTGACATTCAAATACATTTAGTTGGTCTCTCTCTCTCTAATGCACACACACTTTCAGTTACCTGTGGGCATGCAAACATTCACACTAACACACATTCACAGTCCCCCTGTGATGCTGTTGCTATGTCTCCTGTAGGCTCTGCTAGGTAGCTACGTGTTCATCCTGTTTGCGGTGTTCCTGTTTGGCTTCACTGTGTTCACCTACTGCCGCGTGCCAGAGACCAAGGGGAAGACCTTTGAAGAGATTGCTGCTGTCTTCCAGAAGGGCAGAAAAACGGTTCCTCCAGGACCCAAGAGCTCCACAGAACTGGAGAACCTTAAATCAGCCTCGGATGCCTGAAAAAAACAGTGTGTGTGTGCGCTCTGTATGTCTATACATGTTTGAAGCATGATGCCGCATTAATCTTCAGAACAAGCACCCCCCCCCCCCCCCCCCCCCCCCCCACTGAGAATGAGGAGCTAATACGGCAGCCATCTTGTACAGTTAATCCACCTGTAGAATGCAGATGTCCTTAAAACTTTGCTTAAAAGGAAAGACTTGTGAACTTGTGTACTACTTTGGGGAGCTGTGGGTTATCCTTGACTGACCGTGAAAGTCTTAAAGCAATCAAATCTAACAGCAATACATGTACCAGTGTGTGCGAGTTAATCTGTAAAATGGACTGAAAAGAGTACCATCGGATTGGGTAATTAGTTGTACACGCCAAAACCATGGTTGCAAAGTGTGGACAGGTGGCTGTCAATGTTTAACCCAGAGGAAATTGAATAAACCAATCTCTCTCTCCCTTTTTCTCTGTTTCTACTAATTCCCCCTCCCCTCTCTCACTCTCTCTGTCTCTCACTCTCTCTCTTTTGCTACCTCCACCCATGTCCCTTTCTGGTTTTTATCCACCAGAGCAGAATCAACTAATGGAAGCTTGTGTCAACTGACTTTACACTCCAGTCATCATCTGTTATCTCTTAATGTCAACTGTGCAGTCAACACAGCATGCACCCTTGCACATCTGCCGAAGCACACTGATTCACCTGAAATGGACATTCACTTCTCTGCCTACGCTAAGGTCTTTTGACATGTTTGGCTTTTATTCATTCATTTGTCTCTTTATTTGTTATATAGAAACAATTGAGGTGTGTTAGTTGATTCTAAGTCCCTGCTGTAAGGCCTTTACCAATGTGGTACACGCTGTACTCTGCAATTCCCTTGGATGCCCTCTGTAAACACATACACTGTGTCCAGCCTGAAGAGTTAGGGCCAACCAGGTAGCACAATAGTTTGCATTACAGAATAATAGGCTTCTTGTCCTATTTTCAGCAACCCCTATACAATTTCCCCATGCATTAAAAAACATGAATCTTTGATGCACTCTGAGTGAAGCCTTACACTCCAAAACCTGAGCCAACAGCAGATCCAAGTGGTTTCTACCCTAACTGCATGTCCCACTCCTGTCCAAAAGACAGCACAGGCATTATAAATAGTGTAGCTGTAGAACATTGATGAAACTGTGGTGACTAGAATTCCGACACCATACCTTATTACCTTTTGATGGGCTATGATGTTGCATGTGAACATCCAGGTAAAATATGAGGTTGTTCAACAACAGCCCTGCCAATAACCAAATCCGTCTGTTGATATCAGACACAATCCAGACAAAGGCATGCATTAGATTAGATTAATCATGTACTCTTGTCCACAGTACTCTAAACGAGCAAGTTAATCAATCAATGGATGATGGACGGAACCGCTCGAGGTCCCTGAAGTTACGAAAGCACCGGCCCTCCTCCCCCCCTCCTCCCCCCCTCCTCCCCCCCTCCTCCCCCCCTCCTCCCCCCCTCCTCCCCCCTCATCTCTCATCCGCGAGACGTGAAACCAGCAAATGGTACTGCTGCAGTGCCGGAACTCCGCGCAGGCGCTCTACCGTCATCTCTTTGTTGCAAGGTAAGACTGAACTTTTTCGGCAGCAGTTGATGATGAACGTCATTGATTAGTGCGCGTTGTCAGTGAATAATAGACGAACGTTGGGAAATCGTCGGGTCTATTTGAAGGTATATGTTTGCACGCAGCTAAGTTAACGTGTAGCCTGCTTGCTAGCTGGCCTGTCGGCTTTCTCTGGGTGTGGAGGGAGGGTGAGGAAGAAGTGCCCAGACGGGGAGAGTGAGACAAGAGGAGAACCGGACGAGGCCCAGACTGTTCGCACTTCACTTATTAAAAGTTGTTCCTCTAGCTATAGCATTGACTGCTTGCAAACTAAGACGAGTCATCAGTACAACTAGCATGTTAGTTAGCTAGATGCCAAACATCTGTTCGATCTTTTCCCCATTGGGGTGGACAATAGAACGCGTTTTTCCTTGCCAAGCTAACCAACTGTCAAGTGATTCTAGAGCGCAGGTAGAAAACACATTGAATCGAACGTCTCTGACGTCATCTTTAGCCTGAATGTGGCTAAAAGCGAATCCTATGAAAATGGCACCGGAATTTTCAGGTCCAAGTCCTTTTTAGAGCTCAATAACTAGCGACTACTTGCAATAAATTAAAAACAAATATGACAGTTAGCATGTAGACACTTACACCTTAATTCTATCAAATGTTGGTTGCGATCAACATTGAGAAAGTATATGAAAATATTGCTTATAGTTTTTGAAGCTTTGGCTACCTTTTATAGAGGGTCAGCACAACCGGGAGACATATCTTAAACGAAAGCTTAGGTGGTTTTCTTCAAAATAAGGTATGTTTAATCAATTAAAAAAATATATACATTTTGAGAAAAATCTAGTTGAAGTCATGTTGATGAAAATCCCATAGGAATGCATGGAAATTTGAACGTTCTATGATGACAAAAGTTGGTTTTCTCCCATGTAACCTATTTTAGCATATCAGCACAACTTTTTACTTTCTGTATAGCTGGGTCCTGCAATGATACGCAATCTATCAAATTTTAAAAAAAATCGAAAGATATAAATTTTATTTTTTGGCCTCTTGAATAATACTTTTTACCAGCCTGTAACATCAGGATTGGAGTGTCTAAGCAGCTCGCGCGCTGGCTAGAAGCAGAGATGTGATGTAGAACAATGCAGAGCCTGATCAGAACCTGACAGATTCTCGGTGCCACAAAATCCAAGATTAAAGCGGTGGAATTTTTAAAAACCTCGCATAAAAAGGTTTTTTTTATGAGAAAACGGCAAAAGATAAATAAAATCAGACTTCGGATTAGTTTAAATTGGCTTATGTTGCATACGAATAGCAAAAAATATATTTTCAAAACATTTAAGAAATCTTTGGTCTGTCTGGCGATGTTAGGGCTGTTCTAACGGTCTGTCTGGCGATGTTTTCCAGCGCGACAAAGGATCTCAGCTGAGCAAGCTCTAGCCATCTAGTGGGAAATAGTAAATATACAATTGATGTGTTGTTGCAAACAATCGCATTGTTAAAATGTCAACACGAAAAAGTTGACCAGATTGATTTGCTGCAAGAATTACTGAAAGCCATGCACTTTTCAGCTGTTCAGGAAAACTACACGGTGTCATGATGAAAGTGCTGAATGTTTGTTTTGGTCTTGCAGCAGTTTGTGTTGTCCATCATCCACCTAGTTTGGCGTAGCAAGCGAACAAACCACTGCCATTGCAAACTGCACTGTCAATTTAGGTCAGTGGTTCTTAAACTGGGTTCGATCGAACTCAAGGGGTTCGGCGGAGGTCAAGACACACATCCGACTCATTTTTCGTGATGACACGGGCAATTAAGGGTTTGGTGAATGCGCACATGAAACTGGTGGGATTCAGTACCTCCAACAATGTTAATAACCACTGATTTAGGTAGAGCTCCATGTTCGCTAAAACATTTATACAGATAGGACAAGTGTGACCATTTTGTGTTGTCCTTGTTCAGCTACAAGCGGGTAACAATGGCAGACACCGACTTCACCAGTGGAGACGCGGGGGCTTCTGCTACTTATCCGCTGCAATGCTCTGCACTGAGGAAGAACGGCCATGTCATGCTGAAGGGTCGACCCTGCAAGATAGTTGACATGTCCACTTCCAAGACAGGCAAACATGGGCACGCCAAGGTAACTGGATTAATGTAGGTGAACTGCTATTTGTACAATATTATGCCAATCTCTGCATCATCTAATTGTTTGTTTGCCTCCTTCCCCCATTCCCATGTTCTTCAAACAGATTCAAATGTGTCAGAAGTTCCTTTAAATTGTGAAATACTCCATTATTGCATATACACAAATAATGTACTTATGGACATCAAGTTACAGCTTAGCTCTTCAGCAAACAAGATCCAGCCATGCTATGTCTATTCTGCAGGTTCACCTTGTAGGACTGGACATCTTCACTAACAAGAAGTATGAGGACATTTGCCCCTCCACCCATAACATGGAGGTCCCTCACATTAAGAGACTCGACTACCAGGTAAGGGTTTCAAAGGTACACTTCTGTAAAGGAATTGCAAAATGTTGCTCACAAAACTATAGTTTTATCTTATGTTATGCATCTTAAATGAACTCCCAAAGCAAAGTATTGAATAGAGATGTGACAAGATGTATATTACAAAAGTATACTTGAAAATTGGAATGTCAGTGTATTTATTCAGTTTTGGGGCAGTGAATAGAGCCTCATTTTGGTGTGGTCTGGTATCAGATTCTGATGGAATGATAACCTTGACAAAAATGCCACAGTTTTACTGCATTTTAATTACAGCTCAAATATTTTTGTTGAACAAGATATTTTATTTCTATGCTACATATAAATAGTTTGAACAGCAGTTCACATACTTTTTCTTACTGTTTTAATTTAACTGACACACACTCGGCAGAAGACTTCAAATAAAAGTATATTTGTGAAACCAGCTACGTTCCAGTAGGTTCCAATCAGCCCCATCTAATGGGAATTCAGCAGAATTGCAATTTGGTGCGTTCCCACATACTTCATCACACAAAAGTAGACCACATACACAGACGGTACTTAACAAGTATCAACCACTCACATTACGGCACCCCCAGGAGCACATGGATTATATGGCGAACAAGATGGTATCATTATTCCGATATTGTCCAGTGGTCTTGTCTGGCTTCCGGACTGCTTTAACATAAACCTGATAGGGAAGGCCTAATGTAATGTATCATGTAGCTTGATGAAAAACGTATCATTTTGTAACATATTTAGCATAGTCTCTTCTCAGTGTAACCACATCAAGACATTTTCTTATTTTAAATGCTTTTTTATTGTAATTTATTTTTCAAGTACTCAGATGATGGTGCTTTTATGATTATATGGTGACATACAAAAAGCATGCATGTACTGTGAATGGATAAATGCTATTAGAATGTAGGAGGATCTACTCTTGCATTGCCATTTCACAGATATAGTTAATACGTCGAGTGCAACCATAGTCAAACCATCCATGAAGAGGATTTCTGTTATTAGGTACCCAAGCCCTGGAGATGAAGGCACAGTCTTCCTCTCCCACCTTCCCAGCACCATTGTTAGGCTCAACTGGTTCCCAGTACCTACAGGAGTACAACACAGTCAACCAGACAGAAGTCACTCACTGGGTGTATATGTATCTTTCTCGGATACTGGAGTATGTTTGGGTTAGGTAGGTACTCTATTGAGCCCAAGTAAGAAAGTGCAGGAAAACTGTGGATTTATGGAATTATGCTGATTATGGATGCACAATAGATCAGTGACCAGTGTTATTGTTATCGGTCACACATGATAATGTATATAAAAGAAATTCGACCATAGGAACGTGTGATAAAGTAATCTGTTCATTTCGGTTAAAGAAATATATACAGTACTGGCCGAATTACTGGCTAATTACAAATGCTTTGGTATCAATATCTTCATTTATTTTGCTTGCAATGAAAAAACACAAAAGAGAATGAAAAAAATGTCAAATCAATTATCTTTTGATAATTTTGACTGTAAAACCTAAAGAAAGGCAATCTTACGTTGTAGTCACTGGTGTTCCATCCACCCAGATCCAGATCCCTTCTACTTCTATGTCAGTCATACCAAACCACAAATGTGTCGTAGCTAAGTTAAAGACAAATTCCTGTTGTAAAGAAAAAAACTAGTTGAAGATCCAAGTGTAACCACAGTATGTCCCGTGCTCCCAGGGCTTATGGGTGGTATCTAGTAGATTTCCTGGCATCACTAAGCAGGTGGAGATGGGCGTAGCGAGTGTTTTTTTACTTGTTGTGCTTGCTGTGTTTACTTTGACCATGCCACACTAGTCTGGCTATTTCTGAGCTAAACAAAGTGACAAACCATTGAGTTGTGAGTGTGCAGTTTTACAAACGGGGAACGTGATACTTAAATTATCCAATTGCAGAGTGAAAGTTCTCCTGCGCAAATCTCATCTGATTTATGCTAATGGTTACCACTGTTTAGTCTCTCTCACTCGCCTTGCCCTTGCACAAACCCACCTCTTCCTCAATGCTGTTTATGATTGCCAGGTCCCCTCCTTTAGATTTACAGTCAGCTCTGCTATCTTGCCAGGTCTTTGTATCATTGGAGACGATGTAACAGCTGGAGCCAAACACCTTCCATCCACTGTCGCGCTCTTTTGAAATACAAACACAACATGACATGACTCCAAGTAACACCAACGTTTTGAAGGTTACAGACATTTTTATGAAGATTGTTATTTTTCATTGCTACTTTCGCATCATTGCCTTCATGTTATCAGTGAACTGAATGAAATCCCATTAATATTTTAGATGTCAATGTAATTACAGACCACAACGCTGCCACTTAAGGTCATGTCTGTCTCTGTCTTCAGCTGGCCTCTCTCCATCCTCAGCTGGTGTCTCCTTTTTCAGCTTTTCTCTCTCCATCCTCAGCTGGTCTCTCTCCATCCTCAGCTGGTCTCTCTCCATCCTCAGCTGTTCTCTCTCCATCCTCAGCTGTTCTCTCTCCATCCTCAGATGTTCTCTCTCCATCCTCAGCTCGTCTCTCTCCATCCTCAGCAGTTGGTATGTTTCTCTGAATTGGTCTATATCAGGCTTTAGCTTGTCTTTTACTTCCCTCAGCTTGTCACACAGCTCATGACAAAATGATTTTTCCCTGGTCATCGGCTGGTCCATCTGTATTGTGTCAATAGTTTGATCTGTTTAGGATCAGGAAATGGTTGTTATCAGTCTCCTTAAAGGCAAGGTAGGTACATTTCGCAAACCTAGCAATTTGGGCTCAAGTTTATTCAAACTAGGGATGCTCATGATTAACTGTAATCGTTAACCGACAATATGAATGATTACTGATGAAAACTATCTAAACAGTCTTAAGAACATAAGAACAGTATCGCTACATTTACATTTATTCTTACATACTTATGAATATGATCTACTTATTCCATTAAATTTAGCAATTGCCAGTGTTTTTTGTTTTGTGTTTCAAAGTTGGAGGGATAGGGAGCAGTCATTTATGAGATGTGTTGTAGTTTTCCAATATTAATCATATAATGATAAGGACACTTACGGCCAACTGCCAAGCCTATGACTCCAGACAGTAGGATTAAACACAGCATGTCCAGAAACACTGCTGCAGTTGAAGAGTGGGATCTCCATGACCTCAAAACAGCTGGGAAAACAACAAGGTTCATGTTGTGCTCTTTAAAAAGCTGACACGGTTTAATATGTTATTGTAATCATACCATGGCCAACTAACAAGAGGACAAGTTATTTTCCTTGTATTGGCTAGATGGCTAGTTAGTGGCCTATTAATGTAATTGATGGAAGCATACCTAGTAAATCCAAAGAAAATATGATAGACCAAAGCGGTAGAAGTAGTTAAAAAACTTCCCGACAATTGATTTCTTCCCAAAGTTATACACTGGGTAGTGTAGAGCAGGCTTTCTCTCTCTCTCACTCTCACTCTCACTCTCTCACTCTCTCACTCTCACTCTCTCACTCTCATTCACTCACTCACTCAATTTACAAACATCTTTCAAAGAAAATACTGCTTGTGGACCCTAAAAGGGACTATTGGAATTTGTGTGACATTTTATAAATGATCTTTAATTTCTGTTTGATGTAATTTAATGTTTAATGTAACTTTCCTTTCCTGTCAGTCAATCTTGATACCATGCTAACTAGTATTTGTTCATAGTAATTACATTTGATTCAAATTGTGGTGATTCTTGTTTGGGGAGTGTTGTTTCTGTCTCCCTCTCCTGTTTTGTTCCGTTCCTGCAGGGGTGTGGCTGGCATTCTCTTCACAGGTAACTAAGCACACCTGCAACCATTCACCACTCATCTCCTCCATAAAAGCCTGGTCCTGACTCCACTACTCTGCCAGTTAATTCCGTCAAGTCCGGTAGAGAACCGCAAAGACAACCTTGGATATTTACCTCTTGTTTGCTTTGTTTCATTCTTAACCGGTGTTGTTTTCTTTTGATACACAGAATCCTTGGTGTGCCTACTTGCTGTTCTCGTTTTTGGTTTCCTTGGAGCATTTGACCTGCCAGCACCCTGCCTCCACAGCCTGCCTACCCTGTGTGCTGAAAATAATAAACTTTTTGTTGAACTCCAGACAACTCTCAGTATCTGCTTTGGGGTCCAATCCACAACCACCCTTAACACAAATAAATCATTGTGTATAAATGTCTCACGTTATCTAAACTGCACTAAATCCATAGAGCACACAAATTCAAGATACAAGACTGATTATTACAAAGGATATTATTCAGGAAGGTTTTAAATGAAAGACTTTAAAAACACGGTTATTTTAAATGAGTGTTTGTTACCTACTGCTGGTTTTAGATCTTGTGTTTTTTTGGAGCTATAGATATCTTCTCCCATGTTGTCTCCTTCCAAACTGCGTGGTAACCAAGGAGCTTTTAACCAGGCACTTGTTCAGCCCAGGTTTTATTCAGTCATACAGCAAACAAACACAAAATCAAACTTCAACAAAACAAATATTTTTCTTTACGAGCAATGTCCACGGTCAGGTCTTCTGGCACATAGTGTTTTCAGAACGGTCCTAATATTTAACTGAGTGCAAATGTCACAACTGTTTGCTGGAAATGTATTGCATGTATACAAAGTGTATTTACTCAACCAAAACATGCAGTAATTCATAACCTAGTTTTTAGGTCAGTAATCTGGCCAAGGCCCCCCAAAAAGGAAGTGTTTTTGTCATCTGTGTGCTGTACTTTACCCTGCTGCTGTTGTGAACTGCAATTTCCACCCCCTGGAGGACAAATCAAGGTTTATCTAATCTAATCCTATGAGCCACACTGTTCAAAATGTTTAGTTGTTTTTTCACCAGGACAGTCCACCATGGAAATTAAGGTTTTCGCTGCAAACTGTTGAACATCACAAACCTGAGCCTGATGATGTCCTGCTGCTGTCGTAGTGGTTTAACATCACAGATGGCTGCCTGTATCTTATGATGTCATATCCTGTTATCCTAGCTGTTGAACATCACAGAGGGCTACCTGAGTCTGATGAGCACTAATGGGGATGTCAGAGAGGACCTCAAGCTTCCTGAAAGTGACCTGGGCAAGGAGATTGAGAAGAGATTTGATGCCTCCGAGGACATATTGGTAAGTGTGTTTGTGTGGGCGTGTTGTGTAATAGTGTGCGGATGTGCGTGTGCTTTTGTGCGTGTTACTCTTTGTGGGTGTGAGTTTGCATGGGGTGGTGTTTGACTAGGTTCTTGCTCTACCATAAATGTCTGTATGGGTGGTGGCAGGTGTACCCACACCTTATCTCTGCCTTTTCTCAGATCACTGTGCTCAGCGCCATTGATGAAGAGTGTGCTGTCGGCATCAAGGCCGCAAACAAGTAATCAGGGAAAACCACCATTCCCCCCTCCCCAGACCCATCTTCCCTGTTGATTCTGGAACCTCACCAAAGCGAATGGCCTTCATCCCCCACCTACACTTGTATCAGCGCTGGTCGCTCACACATGGAATCAAACTGGTCAGACTGGAGCTCCTCGCTCATGGCTAACCGGTATTGTCCTGGATCACTAAAGTTCTCCTCTCTAGACTGTGACCCCCTGAGGATCTCTCCTTGAACATCGTTCTCTTCCAGAGGAAATTTCCTGGTGATTTCTCTTCTGGAGAGTCCACTGAAGATATCTTCTCAGGGAGGTCCCTCCACTTAATGGTCTCTCCCCTGGGGTCTATCATCTGAAGGTATCATTCTCCTTGTCTAATTAATTTACCATCAATGACACTTCACATTCCTACTCAATTTGAATATACCGGTATTCAAATTGTATATCAGGGTCATTTTCTATTCTTTGTTTCCCATTATTTGACTGTTAATCTATTTTTTTATGTTCTGTGTTATATTTTCAACACTTTCATGTTGTGTGCATGTTTCATGGTAAACTTGTTGTTAAAGGCCTCTTTCAAGATAGGGATTTTTGTCCCAGTGGAGCCGCCATCCCTCACTCCTGTTAGTCCTTCCACAGCATCAGTCATTGCATCCCCAGATGATCTGCTAACCCCTCCACATGGGAAGGCTAACTTCAGTGATTGTAAACAATGCCTTTCTGACACACACATACACATTTAATCATTTAGCAGAAGCTCTTATCCAGAGCAACTCACAGCAAGTACAGGGACATTCCCCCTGAGGCAAGTAGGGTGAAGTGCCTTACCCAAGGACACAATGTCATGTTGCCTCAGCCGGGAATCGAACTGGCGATGCCCTAACCACTCAGCCAAGAAACTCTCCACATGTGCATCATTATAACAGGCTTAGTCATTAACCTGCTGTTTAATGGAACCTGACACATGAGAGATGTGAGCTTAACTGCTGTATCGAAAGCAAATTCCACCAACTATGTTGTGTGGCCTTTAATAAATGATTGAATGGTTGATTGATTAGGGATAGTGTGTGATTACCTCTGCAGCTGTGGACTGCCTCTTCACTCTGCTGGGGCAGGAGCTAAGGTTGGCGGGAGGGGCCATCCAGTCTACACTGCAAAACCTCTTACTTTCACTTGAGGCCTTTGTGATCCAATGTAAAATAAAAAGGGGGCATGTAAAGGGGGCGTAAAAAATTTAGCGGAACAAATATTTATATGCTAGTATTTGCTCTGATGTACAAGCAGTATTTAGCATTTGGGTAAATGGACCCACTCCACACCGAAACAACCCATCTTTACTATTGATAGAGAGATGGCACCCGATAAGGGACACCTTGGCACGGTATAGTCACTGCATGTCACCTACAATCTTTCTGTACATACACAGTTCCACACGGCTAGTTGTGCATGTTTCCAGGGGTGGGAGATAGTGGGGTCATGGGGTGGGCTGGAAGAAGGGGTAAACTCTGGTGATTTAGGAAGAAAATAAGAGTCAGGGGCATGAAGGAAACGAGCCCAGCTCAATGTAGCTGATGTGGGTGTTCAGTGGATCAGGGATGTGGACAGAGAGGAATCTTCTGCAAGAAGTGTCTTTTGCAGTGAGAGATGGGGAGGGACCTAGCTCCACTATATCTTCCTGGGGTCAAAGGAGGAAGCGAGGGGTGGTGGGGGTAGTCTTACCTGGGGGTTGGGATAGTGGGGGTGGGATAGTCTTACCTTAGCCATATGTGTTGGTGTACTCCCTGTGCTGTAGCCAAGGCCAAACACAGAGACGCACACCTTCTCTCCCCCCCTCACCTTCCTCCCTCTCACGCAACTGTCACCTCTCCCTCCCCTACCTGGTTTTATGGATGGTTGGATATGGATCGTGTTCAACCCCCCCTCACCCTCACATCCCCCCCTCCCCAGTCTGTCAGAATAGGCAGGAGGAGGTCTGACATGCTCTCTACTGACTTCAGCTGTCAGTCCCATTCAATTCCCTGTACTGATCCCAAAAGGAAATTTGAATGTTCAGGTAACTCTGTTACGTCTGTGTATGAAGGCTCCTGAAGTATCTGTTGTGAGATAATAATAAAAAAATTAGGACTGTTGGATTGCAGTGATTATGATTGGTAGTCTATAATGGATTTATTTCCTTGCTGCCATGCACACATAAAGTTTTTGGTAACCAATAACTATGGTTACCTCTCTGTTGTGTAACTCATACAACCATGCTTTGAACCTACACTTATTTCTCCATTTGAATTCATTGAGCTCATGAGCGTTTGGTTTTACTTCAGGAGTCTTCTCACAGTTTGTAAATACTGTGTTGGAGAATCATGTGTTAAAAAAAGCCTGTTGTATATATTCCTCTGGTGACCCTTCTCTGCTTCTACCAGAACTTCCTTGATTCTGTTTGGCAATTATTTCTTTCTGGGTTCTTTAAAATGACAAACTGCTTTTGCCTTTGAAAAAGTATCATCCTATGTGAAGGTCTGGAAGATGGTGTTGTTTTTAATTAAGTCCACTGCTGAACATGGAAGTATGGAAGTGCTTGTTGCTTGAATGTGCGACTTGTTACCCTGTTAACCCGTTCTGACTTGAGGAGGTGACTGTTCCGCTTGGCTGAACGTCTCACCCCACCTTGACAATGCAACGATCACCAGCCTTTGGTCGCAAGGTGATAAGGTGATTCTCAATGGACGCGGAATCAGGACACTCCTCATCAAAATGTATTATTTTATCGTTTTCATTTAACAATGGTGTTTCAATTTATTTTCTTTACATTTTTAAGTAAATTTCTCCTGGCTAACACTGCATCAGGTGTCCAAATGTTATGAGTTAGTATGTGATTCATAGGACATACACAAATAATTCATTAGTTTATATTTTTGGGTAGCGTGTGTACAATTTCTGGGGAAATTGTGGGGTGTGCTTACCTCACTTGCAGATGGATGCGTTTTTTTTTACATAAATTGCACAACTGATATTTCTGTATGTTTTATACAAATGCATCCTTATTATGTATAATTATAACATGTATGTAAAAGCATGCATTTGTTGCTGCTCATTTGCAACTCAAAACTCAAAAAGTGAAGAGTAGAAGGAAACTTATCCGTGAATCGCCACCTTAACGTGGTGGAGGGGTTTGAGTGCTTGGATGATCCTAGGAGCTATGTTGTCGGGGGCTTTATGCCCCTGGTAGGGTCTCCCAAGGCAAACAGGTCCTAGGTGACTAGCCAGACTAAGAGCGGTTCAAAAAACCCATATGATGACAAATAAAACGAAGTCAGTTACGTCGCCCGGATCGGCGAAACCGGGGCCCCACTCTGGAGCCAGGCCCAGAGTGGGAGCTCGCAGGCGAGCGCCTGGTGGCCGGGTCTTTTCCCATGGGACCCGGCCGGGCCCAGCCCGAAAAGGCGACGTGGGACCACCTTCCCGTAGGCCCACCACCCGCAGGAAGGACCGTAAGGGGCCGGTGCTGTGTGATTTGGGCGGTGGTCAGGGGCAGGCGCCCGGACGACCAGAGCCGCGCACACAGTCTCTAGCGCTGGGGACATGGAATGTCACCACGCTGGCGGGGAAGGAGCCCGAGCTTGTGCGGGAGGTCGAGCGTTACCGGCTAGATATAGTCGGCCTCGCCTCCACGCACAGCTTGGGCTCTGGAACCATTATCCTTGAGAGAGGCTGGACTCTTCATTTCTCTGGCGTTCCCCGTGGGGAGAGGCGGCGGGCTGGCGTGGGTTTGCTTATAGCCCCACAGCTCAGTCGCCACGTGTTGGAGTTTACTCCGGTGAACGAGAGGGTTGCGTCCCTGCGCCTAAAAGCCGGGGACAGGTCTCTCACTGTTGTGGCGGCCTACGGGCCGAACAGCAGTGCAGAGTACCCGGCCTTCTTGGAGTCTTTGGGAGGCGTACTGAACAGTGCGCCGACTGGGGACTCCGTTGTTCTACTGGGGGACTTCAACGCCCACGTGGGAAATGACAGTGACACCTGGAGAAGGGTGATTGGGATGAACGGCCCCCCTGATCGGAACCCGAGTGGTGTTCTGTTTTTGGACTTCTGTGCTAGTCACGGTATGTCCATAACTAACACCATGTTCAAGCACAAGAGTGTCCATCAGTGCACGTGGCACCAGGACACTCTAGGCCGAAGGTCGATGATCGACTTTGTTGTCGTGTCTTCTGACCTGCGGCCGTGTGTCTTGGACACTCGGGTGAAGAGAGGGGCGGAGCTGTCAACCGATCACCACCTGGTTGTGAGTCAGATCCGCTGGCGGGGGGGGAAGTTAGACAGACTTGGCAGGCCCAAACGTATCGTGAGGGTCTGCTGGGAACGTCTGGCAGACCCGTCTGTCAGAGGGATCTTCAACTCACACCTCCGGGAGAGCTTCTCACAGATCCCGGGGGAGGCTGGGGACATCGAGTCTGAATGGACCATGTTCTCGACCTCCATTGTCAATGCGGCAGTCCGGAGTTGCGGTCGCAAGGTCTCTGGTGCTGGTCGCGGCGGCAATCCCAGAACCCGGTGGTGGACACCGGAAGTAAGGGATGCCGTCAAACTGAAGAAGGAGTCCTATCGAGCCGTTCTGGCTTGTGGGACTCCCGAAACAGTTGACCGGTACCGGCAGGCCAAGCGTGCCGCGGCTCGGGTAGTCGCAGAGGCAAAAACTCGGGTCTGGGAGGAGTTCGGGGAGGCCATGGAGAAGGACTATAGGTCGGCCCCAAGGAAATTCTGGCAAACCGTTCGGCGCCTCAGGAGGGGGAAGCAGTGCTTCACCAACACTGTTTACGGTGCGGGTGGGGAGCTGTTGACGTCGACTGGGGATGTTGTCGGACGGTGGAAGGAATACTTTGAGGATCTCCTCAATCCTGCCGTCACGTCTTCCGAGGAGGAAGCAGAGACTGGGGACTTCGGGGCGGACCCGCCTATCACCCGGGCTGAAGTCACTGAGGTAGTCGATGGGCTCCTTGGTGGCAGGGCTCCGGGGGTGGACGAGATCCGTCCTGAGTACCTGAAGTCTCTGGATGTTGTGGGACTGTCCTGGTTGACACGCCTCTGCAGCATCGCGTGGCGGTCTGGAACAGTGCCTATGGATTGGCAGACCGGGGTGGTGGTTCCCCTATTTAAGAAGGGGGACCGGAGGATGTGTTCCAATTACAAAGGAATCACACTCCTCAGCCTCCCCGGTAAGGTCTACGCCAGGGTACTGGAGAGGAGAATCCGGCCAATAGTCGAACCTCGGATCCAGGAGGAGCAGTGTGGTTTTCGTCCTGGCCGCGGAACACTGGACCAGCTCTACACCCTCTACCGGGTGCTCGAGGGTTCATGGGAGTTTGCCCAACCAGTCTACATGTGTTTTGTGGATCTGGAGAAGGCATTCGACTGTGTCCCTCGTGGTGTCCTGTGGGGGGTACTTCGGGAGTACGGGGTCCGGGGCCCTTTGTTAGGGGCCGTCCGTTCCCTGTACAACCGAAGTAGGAGCTGTGTTCGCATTGCCGGCAATAGGTCAGACCTGTTCCGGGTGCATGCTGGACTCCGCCAGGGTTGCCCTTTGTCACCGGTTCTGTTCATTGTTTATATGGACAGAATTTCTAGGCGCGCCCAGGGGGCGGAGGGTTTCCGGTTCGGGGAGCACAGGATCTCATCTCTGCTGTTTGCGGATGATGTTGTCCTGTTTGCTTCCTCGAGCCGGGGCCTCCAGCATGCTCTGGAGCGGTTTGATGCAGAGTGTGAAGCGGCTGGGATGAGGATCAGCACCTCCAAATCCGAGGCCATGGTACTCGACCGGAAAAAGGTGGCTTGCCCCCTCTGGGTGGGTGGGGAGCCTTTGCCTCAAGTGGAGGAGTTCAAGTATCTCGGGGTCTTGTTCACGAGTGACGGAAGGACGGAACTTGAGATTGACAGGCGGATCGGTGCAGCGTCTGCAGTGATGCAGTCTCTGTACCGGACTGTCGTGGTGAAGAAGGAGCTGAGCCGCAAGGCAAAGCTCTCGATTTACCGGTCAATCTACATTCCTACTCTCACCTATGGTCATGAGCTTTGGGTCATGACCGAAAGGACAAGATCGCGGATACAAGCGGTCGAAATGAGTTTCCTCCGCAGGGTGGCTGGGCGCTCCCTTAGAGATAGGGTGAGGAGCTCGGTCACACGGGAGGAGCTCGGAGTAGAACCGCTACTCCTCCACGTCGAGAGGAGCCAGTTGAGGTGGCTCGGGCATCTGTTTAGGATGCCTCCTGGACGCCTCCCCCGGGAGGTGTTCCAGGCATGTCCCACCGGGAGGCGGCCCCGGGGAAGACCTAGGACACGCTGGAGGGACTATGTCTCTCGGCTGGCCTGGGAACGCCTCGGGATCCCCCCGGAGGAGCTGGAGGAGGTGTGTGCGGTGAGGGAAGTCTGGGCTTCCCTGCTCAGACTGCTGCCCCCGCGACCCGGCCCCGGATAAGCGGAAGATAATGGATGGATGGATGGAAACTTTTCTTCTGATTTCCCCTGCAAGAGGGAATGGTGATCAGCAATGCAGCCTTGAAAAGTTGAATCAAATATGTGACATTACAAAAGGTTTTGATATTGCCAAAGGCCTCCCTGCTTGGCTTTTCACATTAGATTGCTGGTTTACAACGTTCTCTTCTCACACTCACACTCAAATCACATGTCGTATTATAATAAGACTAAATGAATACAGAGAAGTCTGTGATATTTCAATATGTATGTAAGGTCTTAGATAAGAGTGTTTACGGGATCTGGTCGCTGCTTTTCACTTCCACATTCAAGATTGCATGGGATAATACAATCCTGGCTATTTTGCCTTCATAGTCCTCACAAAGACAAATTGTATTTGCTACAAAAAAACTAAATTGTTGTTGATTGTTAAGTAGACAAGAGTATACTTATTTGATTACATAGATCCAGAGTCATCTCCCCAGGTATGATCATGGTGAGCCAGTACTTCACCACCAAGCGCTCCCTGTCCACTGGGATCGTGATGTCAGGGGGGGCCGCAGGAGCTCTGGTCCAGACCCAGCTCCACCAGTACCTCATAGACACCCTGGGCTGGAGGCAGAGTCTGCGGGTGTTTTCTGGAGTCATGTTCGCCGGCTTTACCTACCTGCCACTCAATAAAGGTACTAGGTGTTAAAGATACTGTAGATATTGACCCCACAGCTTGGCTTGGCTTCATTTAAACCTCAAGGACTCGTGCATGAAACTTTAAATGACTCACAGGCTCATTTAATTATGTGAAACATTATCAGTAATTTATGGAACTAAAGCTACACAGAAATGTCAAAAGACTGACACGTATGGGTAAAACTTCAGCGCATCAAAATGTTACTCCACTAATGTTCTGCTATAACCAAGGTCCCACCAGGAGTGTGGCAGACAATCCGAAGGACTCACCGCTAAGGAAGTTTATTGTGGACTTGGGACTGTGAAAAAACACTGTATTCCTCATCTGGGTCCTCGCCAACGGACTGTGTAAATTTGGATTCTTTATACCATATGTCAACTTGGTGAGTGATCTCAAAAGTATCTTCAAAAGTATCACAACTTAGAAAGAAGGATGGGTTGAGGTCAAGGTTGTTGTTTTGTAACAATACATTTTGACATCTTTTGGGTCTTGTGCAATGGTGTATTATAGTGTTGTTAGGGATGTACCTGGGTTTACGCGTGTGTGAACAGACGTACTTAATGTACCTGCCCATGTGTGTGTGTGTAGATGAAGCATGCCGTACAGCTGGGCATCCCTGTCCACAGGGCTACCAACATCATGCTTTGTCTGGGCTTGACCAGCATGTTTAGCCGGATCATCTTCGGAAAGATTTGTGACTCCAAGAAAATCAACAGACTTTATTTTAACCAGGCTTCGGTCTTCTTTGTTGGTACGGTTACCTGACTACATTGTTCAGGCGTGTGTTGAGTTGTGTGGTGGGATATACTCTTGAAGTTTAGGGGAGTCCAGTGGCTGAGTGGTTAGGGCGTAGGACTAGCGATCAGAAGGCTGTCAGTGTGATTCCCTATTTTTTTTAAGTTGAACTGGAACGTTCCATGAATGGAAGGTTGAGTGCTGTCAGCCAGTATCATCAGTATGTGTGTCCTGTTCTGGTTCCAGGTTTGCTGTACCTCTTGATCCCTGCTCTCCACACCTACGCGTCTCTCGTGGTGTTTGCTCTGCTGCTCGGAGTGGCCGACGCAAGAAACTACATCCTGCAGCCCATCCTGGCCTTTGACCTGATGGGTGCTGAGCTCATGCCTGTGGCATGGGGGTTCATGTTCAGTGTCAACGCTGTCAGCTGCCTGGGTCCGCCTTTCGCTGGTATGATAAGAGGCTTTTTCTTGACGAACACGTGACCATGACAACGCTCAAAATGTTTGCTATAGTCATGAACATTTAAGTCACTGTAGTTAGTACTTTCTGCAAGACACTATTTCATTTTTTCCATAGACAATAGGCATTAAGTTTTAAGGTGTAAAATATCTAATGTGAATATTAGCATAGAGTTAACCAGTTTCGCATGTCCTCAGGCTGAATGAATGACATCACGGGCAACGACAACCTGGGCTTCGTGGTTGCCGGGGCGTTGAATGTGGCGGCATCCATCGTTCTGGCCTTTATCCCTCTAGCCCAGTGCTCCTTTAGGCAGACACGCAGGAGCATCGTCAATGTCACCATCGACCACTCTCCGCAGGACATAACGCAGTCGGCTGAACACAGATCAACAGGGTGGAGCTTCAAATCCTTTCCTAAATCCAAATCCGTCACTTTGGATAATAGTACCTGCCAATTGAAACTATTTAATATTTTTCTCTGTCCGTGCCTTACACCAGGATTGTGTTTTGCGGCCTCGACCTCTTTGAGATCCAGTCTGAGGTGTACAGAGGAGAGGTGGAGGGAGAGGCTGTGGGGGAGGCCACAGGGAAGGCTGCAGGGCCCTGTTCTGATGTGACGAGGCTGTAGAAGGGGACTGCAGTAGGAGAAGCTGGCCTCATATACAAACACCACTCAGCCTCTGCCTCTTTACGCTCTTGAACTAGAGCACAAGCTTTGCAAATATATTACATGTTGCAACAGAATATGTCTTGTTGATTTTGTGAAGCTATGAGAATATATCCGCTTGTATTGTAAAAATGGTCAGCATGCGAACCTAATGCATGGCTTACAGCCTAGGTGGTGTTAAACCGGATGTCCACTAGATGGCAGTCCTAAATCAAATGTCGCTTAGATATTACTGTTCAGACACAAAATATTTTTATTTGCAGCACTTACTTTTGACTTTGATAAATCATTCAACAGTTAGTTTGTTAGCCATTTACAGTAAGAAAGCCTTCAACCAGCTAAATATATTGTGTCTTCAAGCCATTCATCACAATACCATGTCCAAGTCATTAGATCACAGATCACCAATCCTGGTCCTCGAGGTCCGCTGTCCTGACAGTTTTCCATGTTTCCCTGCTCCAGCACACCTGATTCTAATGAATGGGTCCTTATCAAGCTCTGTGGAAGCCTCATAATGACCCTTTATTTGAATCAGGTGTGCTGGAGGGAAACATGAGTGTGTTTGTTACCTGCTGCTGGTTTTAGATCTTGTGTTTTTTTGGAGCTATAGATATCTTCTCCCATGTTGTCTCCTTCCAAACTGTGTGGTAACCAAGGAGCTCATTTGGGCTTTTGACCAGGCACTTGTTCAGCCCAGGTTTATTTCATTCATACAGCAAACAAACACAAAATCAAAGTTACAACCAGAACAGAAGTTCAGAAAGGTCCTAATAATTAACTGAGTGCGAATGCCACAACTGTTTGCTGGAAGTTTATTGCATGTCTACAAAGTGTATTTACTCAGCCCAAAAATTTAATTCATACTTCAAAACCTAGTTTTTATGTCAGTAATCTGGCCAATGCCCCCAAAATAAGAAGTGTTTTTGTCATCCTATGAGCCACACTGTTCAAAATGTTTAGTTGTTTTTTCACCAGGACAGTCAACCATGGAAATTAAGGTTTTCGCTGCAAACTGTTGAACATCACAAACCTGAGCCTGATGATGTCCTGCTGCTGTCGTAGTTGTTGAACATCACAGACGGCTGCCTGTATCTTATGATGTCATATCCTGTTATCCTAGCTGTTGAACATCACTGAGTCTGATGAGCACTAATGGGGATGTCAAGCTTCCTGAAAGTGACCTGGGCAAGGAGATCGAGAAGAGATTTGATGCCTCCGAGGACATATTGGTAAGTGTGTTTGTGTGGGCGTGTTGTGTAATAGTGTGCAGATGTGTGTGTGCTTTTGTGCATGTTACTCTTTGTGGATGTGCGTTTGCATGGGCTGGTGTTTGACTAGGTTCTTGCTCTACCATAAATGTGTGTATGGGTGGTGGCATGTGTACCTACACCTTATATCTGTCTCTCAGATCACTGTGCTGTCGGCATCAAGGCCGCAAACAAGTAATCCGGGAAAACCACCATTCCCCCCTCCCCCAGACCCATCTTCCCTGTTGATTCTGGAACCTCACCAAAGCGAATGGCCTTCATCCCCCACCTACACTTGTATCAGCGCTGGTCGCTCACACATGGAACCAAACTGGTCAGACTGGAGCTCCTCGCTCATGGCTAACTGGTATTGTCCTGGATCATTAAAGTTCTCTGTAACGTACTGTTATCCACATTAAATAAATAATAAACTCACAGCAGGTAGGTTTTGCAGGGTGTGTCTACAATGTATTTCTGTATATGCGTGGGTATGTGTGTGTGTGATAGAAACAATAGACCCTAATTAGTAACAGTACAAATCAAATAGGATGGCACATTATCAAACATATAAGTTATCGAACTTAATGAGCTAACGGCTAGGTGCGTCTGAGCAGCAGCGATATTTCAATACAGAACCGAAAGATGGAAAAAACTAAACCAAACTATCGATTAAGTTTAGCGGTATCAAAGTGCACAAACAAGTAAGAGCAATGCAAACATAGCATGTACATGAAAATAACATTTCCATTAAGTACTTACTTTCTAATACTCACACAAAGTTTTGTATAGCAACGCACACCGGAGTTTTCTACTAAACACGTGAACAGGTGAACAGAGTGTCGCAATCAAAAAGGCACGTATGGGAACATTCGGAACTAAACATTAGTTCCCCCCCTCAGTCTTTCTAACACAGCCGCCCCCAATTGTCTGTCAAGACAATTGTCCATCAGCAGAAAGACTGCCAGGAGAGTCTTCATCTTCTTCAGCCAGCCTGACGACTGGACGTGTGTAGATCTTCTCTCTTACCTTTACAGCTGCTGAACGCACCCGACCATCAGAAGCAGGGAAGGTCTCAGTCACGGTGCCCACTGGCCAGGACGCTCTCGGGAAGCGGGGATCGATGATGAGGACCACCTGCCCGACACTGAGCTCCCTCGTGTCGGTCTTCCACTTCTGACGTTCTTGTAGACCTGGGAGGTACTGCTGCACGAAGGACGACCAGAAATTGACTGCAAGCACCTGGCTGCGTCTCCATCTTTGTCTCCCCAGCAGGTCTTCACTGTCATACAAGGCTTGTGGGAGTGACGAATCTCTACGTCCCATGAGCAGCATATTGGGTGTTATGGGATCTGGTTCAGCGTTGTCGGCTGAGACATACCCAAGTGGCTTAGAGTTCATGATACCTTCCACTTCGATGAGCAATGTGCGCAGGACCGGCTCAGGAACAACTTGCTCTTTCAGGATGACTCGCAGGGAAGCTTTGATGGATTTGATCTCCCTCCCCCATGCACCTCCAAAGTGAGGAGCAGCTGGTGGATTAAACCGGAACTTGATTCTCTGCTCAGCGAGTTGTTCTTGGAGTGGGGGGCTCATGGCTTGGAAGGCCTCTTGAAGTTCACGACAGCCACTGGTGAAGTTTGTACCATTGTCGCAGAGTATCTCAAAAGGCTTCCCTTGACGTGCTACAAAGCGGCGGAGGCAGTCGGTGTCCAAGCTTTCGAGGAGGTCTACTTGGAGGGACCTTGTTGTCATGCATTTAAAGATGATGCCCCATCTCTTCTCTTGGCTGCGACCTATCTTCACGAGGAGTGGGCCTAAACAGTCTATCCCCACGGAGTAGAAGGGAGGTTTGTAGAGCGGCAGCCTTGCAGAAGGGAGATCAGCCATTCTTGGACTTGGCACGCCAAAACTGACACTCGCGGCAGCTGTGCTGGTGCTTGCGAATTGCCTCACGTCCTCTTAGGATCCAGTATTGGCGGCGCAACTCTGCAAGGACTCGTTCTCTTCCTGGATGGTGGAGCCTTTCATCATAGTCCTTACTGAGAAACTTGGTGATAGGGTGTCCGGGATCTAGGACGATGGGATGAATGGTTTCCAATTCAAGATCAGATGCTCTGCGGAGCCTACCACCAACCCGGTCCAGTCCAGTCAGTTGCTTGTATTCGGGAGAAAGGGAGCAAAGCTTGCTGTCTGAAGGGACTGGACGGAGAACTTGAAGTGCTTTAAGTTCTTCAGGGAAAGACTCAGCTCGAACACCTTGTAGCGGCAGGACTCCGACTTCAGCCAGTGAAGTACGGTGGTGGAATCTGACCAGCAGGTGACTTGATGGATTGGAACAGTGAACTCAGTCTGGATCAGCTTGACTAGTTGTGCCCCTGAGGGCCACTCTAGAACAGGCTAGGATGAAGGCTATATGGACATTACCATGGTCATCTGTGGTTCGCAGGTAAGCCAATAATCTATATGCTCTCTCCGAAGCATCACAGAACACGTGGAGCTGCCTGGTTGCTGTGGCAGTGTCGGCAGATGGAGGCATATAGGCTCTGGGAAACTGCACTAGTAGGAGGTTTGGGAGCTCTTCGACCAAGGAAAGCCACTTCTCTTTGAGCTGTTCGTGTTCGATTGGATCGTGTCAGCTAAGGTCTTGCTTCCATAGATCTTGGATGAGAACTTTGGCTCTGGTAGTGAAGGGCGTTATGAATCAATGGATCATACTGGCTTGCAAGAGTCTTGTAAAGATTTCTCAGTGTGGGTTGAAGGGGCTCTGGCAGGCGATGTCGGTAACCCATGGTATCATCAAGGCAGTTCCACTGCAATCCAAGCGTGGGTTCGTCCAGGTCCATCTCGGGACAGCCAGAGCTCACTACTCACGGATCTAGCTTCGGTGGACAGGTGCTCGATAACTGAAGGTAGGTTGCTCGCCCACTGCCTGATCTCAAATCCACCTTCTGCGAGCAGGTGGCGCAGTCCATCCACAACCGCCTTGGCATGAGCAGGATCTGGCGTGCTGTAAAGGCAGTTGTCAAGGTAGAAGGCCTGGGTCACAACTTCAGCAAGGCCTGGTTGGTTAACCTGAGAGTTCTGGACATGATTCTGCAGCACGTAGGTTGCACAACACGGACTGCATGTAGTTCCGAAGGGCAGGACCTGCCACTCTTAGATATCTGGCTCTTCCTCTCGTTGCATGTTCCTCCACAGAAACCTCAGGATGGGTTTGTCAGTAGCAAGAAGCAGTACTTGGTGAAACATACCTCGAATGTTGCCGCTGATAGCCACGCTGTGCTGATGGAATCTCAGGAGCACCCCCAGCAAGGTTGGTCCTAGGGTTGGTCCTGGAAGTAGTTGCTCGTTTAGAGATTGGTCTTTGTATTGGAAGTTGCAGTTGAACACGATGCTGTTGAAAACAGAGCTAATGACGCCCCTGGTAGGCATGGATCCAAGCACGTTTCTTTTGTACACGGTACACCACAATCAACTTGGAATTGAGCGCACATGCAGAGGTGCCGAATTCCTCCCTGTCCACAACCTCATTTCAATATGCAAATTAATGTAAATAGGCCCTGGACCTGAGATTTCCCTCTTGGTCCGATCAGATAAATCAAACTGAGTAGAGGGAAGAAAAGAGTCAATCAGGGGCTTGATAGAAAGCTTTGCAGCTCTAATTTCAATAAAATAAAATAAACATTTGAATGCGCACTTGCCCAAATGTGCATTTCGCTGGTTTACATAGACAATTAAACTAATAAACTATTTACGCACCCAGAAGCCACCCATCGCGCACCTCGAGCCTCCAGCCTGTTCCCAACCATTCTGTTAGTCAGGATGAATGAGTCATGCGTTGAGCCAGGCCACCTTGCCACGATGTTAGTTAACTGCATTTGCGCATCACATATGATTTGAACATTAATGGAATATATTTTTTTCTATTAACATAAACAAATTCATCCTGTGATGGCGCTTTTATAGCAATGTGTGTGCAGTCAATAGCTCCGATAACCTTAGGGAAACTGGCTATCGCTGCAAATTGCGCTTTAATGTTGGCCTGTTCAACAGCATTATATGGGAATTTGATGTACCTGGATGACATTCGGATGATTCTGTCTCACACAGCTGGCATAGCTCGGCTCAGGGTTGAATGGCACACTCCTGACTCCACTCCTGTTGCCAGGAACCCCAGCGTGCTCAGCACCTGTGTGGGCACAGGGGCACTGTGGGACCCCTGGCTCCTCGCCGTGTTGCGCTCTAGGGCCGGCCGCACAACACTGGCCTTGGTAACCGAAATTGGCTTATGAGCCAGTTATTGTTTGCAAGTAAATCCTTGCGTTCCCTAAAAACTCGCTCACGTCGGATTGTACCATTTGCAAGGTCGTTTATGAACCAACATCATAGACCACGTTACAATATTGACCCCACAGCTTGGCTTGGCTTTATTTAAACCTCAAGGACTCCTGCATGAAACTTTAAATTACTCACAGGCTCATTTAATTATGTGAAACATTATCAGTAATGTATGGAACTAAAGCTACACAGAAATGTCAAAAGACTGCCATTAACTGACACGTATGTGTAAAACAGCGCATCAAAATTTTACTCCACTAATGTTCTGCTATAACCAAGGTCACACCGGGAGTGTGGCAGACAATCCGAAGGACTCACCGCTAAGGAAGTTTATTGTGGACTTGGGACTGTGCAAAAACACGGTATTCCTCATCTGGGTCCTCGCCAACGGACTGTGTAAATTTGGATTCTTTATACCATGTCAACTTGGTGAGTGATAGAAAGTCATCTTCAAAAGTATCACAACTTAGCAAGAAGGATGGGTTATTTCAAGGTTGTTGTTTTGTTTTGTAACAATACATTTTGACACCTTTTGGGTCTTGTGCAATGGTGTATTATAATCTCCCTTTTTCTCTCTCCCTAATTATCCCTTTTCCAGTAAACAATACAATCACTTGCAGTCTTCATCATTATCATCATCATGAGGAGCGTTTAGTCAGGGCTTATGAAGTGGGGTCTGTTTGTTTGTGTTGAGTGGGCAGCGCTGCGGTTCACATGTCCAGCAGCAGCACTCGGGGGTCCTCCACCACGGTCTTGATCTTGCGGAGGAACGTGACCGCCTCTCTGCCGTCCACCAGACGGTGATCGTAGGTCAGAGCCACGTACATCATGGGGCGGATCTCCACCTGCAGACAAGGGAGGAGTCAGAGAGCAGCAGCAGTCTGAGCTTCACCTGAACCAACCATCACACCTGCATCAACCACCTGAGGAAGCAGCGTGTGGCAACAAAACAGAGACTAAAACTAGACCAGCTTAAAGATTAGAACAGTGTCTAACCATGTGCCAACCGAGAGCCAAGAGGGGGCAGCTTTTCACATCAACCAAACACTCAAGTGGAGAAACTCCTTAGTGAAATCAGCTGGTGTGTAGCTGCTTGGTTGACACAGAAACCTGCACCCTCTTGGCTCTCTATGGCTCATGGTTTGACACACGTGCTGTAGAACTATCTGGAAGGACGGACACACCTTCCCCTTGATGGCCACAGGCCTGTCGAAGATGCCGTGCATGCCCAGGATGGCAGACTGGGGAGGGTTGATGATGGGCGTGCCGAACATGGATCCAAACACTCCTCCGTTACTGATGGTGAAGGTACCTCCGTCCATGTCCTCCACCGCCAGCTCATTCCTGCGGGCCTGTCCAGAGACGCCACAGAACGTCAACATACCAAACACACACACACACACACACACAGAATGCTGGGAAAACACGACACACGCCATGCCTACCTTCTCTCCTAACTCGTTGATGGTCTTCTCGATGTCGGTGAAGTTCATTCCCTCCACTCCGCGAATGACAGGAACCACGAGGCCCTGGAGCCCAGGAAGACATCAGAAAACTCTACCATACTGTTCCTACATGCTCTGACTGGATAAAACCAGGAGGGGGATGGGTTTAGGGTTGGAGAGGCTTGATACCTTTGGAGTCGCTACAGCCACACTGATATCCACATAGTCCCTGTACACAATCTCTTTGGTGGTGTCGTCAATAACTGGAGAGGAACAGAAAACACAGTGGAACATAAACTTCACGTTCTGCCAAGTACAACTGAAAAGATACCAACCTGTTGTCAGGTGTGATTTAAACATCTGTGGTTACAGAAGCTAGGATACCTGCGTTGACGGAGGGCTGGTCTGTCAGGGCGTACGCTGCTGCCTTCACGAAGGCAGACATGAAGCCCAGCTTGATGCCGTGCTTCTTCAGGAAAGCATCCTTGTACGTCTGTCTCATCTCACTGATGTTGCTGTGGAAGGAAGGAAGACCACAAAGCAGAAACGCTCATGACTCAAGACAAACAACATGGGACGGTCTGTCCTGCAGGGTCACGGCTGCTGTGTGTGAGTGTGTCTCAAGGCCCTGCTACAGTCTCACCACCGCTCATCGTTTCTTTATGTTATAAAAAAAGACCTGTTGTATCTCTTTTTTATCGTTTGTTTTCCTGTCTCTAACCCTGTTGAAGCTCTAGGGTTTCTCCGCTAACCTCGTTAGCCCCTCCCAAGACCCACACTCTCCGAGAAAGGAGAGAAGAAGCGATAAAAATCTTCACTTTCCAAAGCCTGTAAATCTTATTGGCCTGTCATAAAAGCCCCATATCGGTTGAGGCAGGTCCAGCACTCAGGCCCCAGGTCTCTGAGGGCCTCCTGGGGTAACTCTCTCCTTCAGCCAGGCTAGGAAGTCTTCCTCCAGACCATCAATGCCAATCCAATTAAATTACAGAGAAGCGCCTGAACAGCTGAAAGATGACACCGCACATTTGTGGGGAAAAGAAATCCTTAAAGTGTTGTCTCTCCAGCACGTGGGGGCAAACACCCACATTAACGTTTCCTTGTTAAATTAATAAAGCTGGTTTTAACAAAATCTTATTTTTGGTTTCTGCTCGCATTATGACCAAATATTTACATTCCTGCCTTTAACAGGGTGTAAGGTTTCAAACTGCTTTTCCAGCAAAGAAAATTCCAATCCATAACTGTTTGTTTCTGTTGTCTAACCACAACACCAAGACACAACTTTTGAACTTTGTGTGGATTGTATAGGGTCGAGACAGTATTTGTTTATTTTATATATTTTTTTATTTGTCTATTTTATTAGATAAATGTGACTTTATTACATTAGATATGTGAGATGTAGTTATTAATTGAGGGCAGCTGTGGGGAGTCAGGTGGCTGTGCGGTGAAGAAGTCGAGCTAGTAATCAGAAGGTTCCTGGTACAAACCCCAGCTGGGTCAACTTGACGTTGTGTCCTTGGGCAAGGCACTTCACCCTACTTGGCTCAGGGGGGGAGGGGGGGGGGGGATGTCCCTGTACTTGCTGTAAGTCGCTCTGGATAAGAGCATCTGATAAATGACTGAATGTTAATATCTTAATGTTCCTACCTCATATCCACCTCATTAAAGGTAGTCAGCATAGCACAGGTGTTCTGGGCTTCCTTCAGCCTCTGAGCAATCCTGAGTCTCATACGGTTCATCTTGACCTGCATGGAAAACCGCAGTGATCAGTCAGAACTGGGCAAGTTCAGGTTTAACTGTTATATCAGTCTGGTCGTGTGTGTGGGTCTTATCGTGTGTGTATCTGTGTGTGTGTGCGTGTGTATCTGTGTGTGTGTGTCTTGTCATGTGTATCTGTGTGTGTGTGTGTCTCACCCTGTGCTCTGTCCGTGCTGCTTTGGGCCCTGCCTCAGCCGGGGTTACCGTGGCAGCAAGGGGGGCGGTGGGTTTGATAGCAGACACTACATGACACAGGAGAGGTCAGTCAGGGTCAGCCAGGGTCAGCACCCCAGACCACAGCTAGGACCCTTAAAGTGAGGAGGTGTGTTAAGCTAAACATGCATCCTTCTGATTGGCTGCTGGGTGTGGACTGACCTGGTTTGGAGGTCATGGCTTGTGCTGGCACAGGAGGTATGGGGGGCAAGCTGGTGGGAATGGGGCCCACGGTGGAGGGAGGGGGAGAGGGGGCGGGAGGCGGAGAGGGGGCGGCAGGGGGAGGGGCTGCTGCCGCTGCTGGAGCCTCAGCTGCTTTAGCTGCTCCTGCTGGAGGAGGGAGAAGAGAGGGAGGAGAGAGAGAGAGAAGGAGGAGATCAGATTCAGACTGAGGCCACACTAGGAGACATCAGAACCAAGCTGCTGGTCTACCCCCAGATACTGGTCCCCCCCCTGCTCTGGTACTGACCTCCCTTCCTGAGCTTGAACAGAGGAGTTCCTCCCTCCACCTTTCCTCCATCAGGGACCAGCAGCTCCTCGATCACGCCGGCTGCAGGAGACGGCACCTGCACAGACGTCTGGAGACACACCACATCCTCACACACAGCTCTGCTGGAGACACACCACATCCTCACACACAGCGCTGCTAAACAGACCACATACTCACACACAGCTCTGCTGGAGACACACCACATCCTCACACACAGCTGTCCTGAAGATACACCACACCCTCACACACAGCTCTACTGGAGACACCACATCCTCACACACCGCTCTACTGGAGACACACCACATCCTCACACACAGCTCTGCTAAACACACCACATCCTCACACACAGCTCTACTGGAGACAAACCACATCCTCACACACAGCTCTGCTAAACACACCACATCCTCACACACAGCTCTGCTAAACAGACCACATGCTCACACACAGCTCTGCTAAACAGACCACATGCTCACACACAGCTGTCCTGAAGATACACCACATCCTCACAGACAGCTGTCGTGAAGATAAACCACATCCTCACACAGCTCTGGCCAACACCCCATCTCTCCCACAGGCCACAAGACAACACACAGGCAAAAGCTATTCAATGATGTAACTGACATTCTAGCAGCAAAGTGTCTCACCTTATCAGTCTCTATCTCACACACCACCTCATCCTCAGACACAGTGTCTCCCACACCTGCAGGGATACACATCCTCTTAACAACAACAGCAGCAGCAGCAGCAGTATACTTATTTAGCAGATGCTTTAAAGTACAGCGACCTGCGATGGGGATTTGACCCTGTCACCTCTTGATGGACAGTCAAACACCAAACCTAAAGGGAAGATGATGTTCAGACTCACCTTTCTCCCACCTGACGTCGCCCTCTGTGACCGACTCAGCGAACGCTGGAGTCTTCACTGTGACCACCTCGTTCTCTAAAGGACACACGCCACAAACACACGCACGTCACATGAAAGCGGATCGCCACGAAAACACAGCATTGATTTAAGGAACAAACAAAAGAAAGACACGTACTGGAGGCTATCGACGTCCTGAAATAACGGATCTGGAAGACGGTAGACTTGGGCTCGTATTGCCTAAAATACAAACACATCGACACAATATACAATCTGCAAGCAGAACAGCACTGTGTCTAATTACATCCAGGTTACTGTACAAACGAGTCTCATCAAACAGCATGTAGAGTGACCCTGTAAGAGGCTGAACAAGCTGAGATACTTACACATGGCTGTTTAAGGTTACACCATGGCTTGTAGAGAGAGCTGTAACACAAATGACAATAAATAAGCTTATGATTCATCATACACCAGGGGTCTCCAACCCTGGTCCTCAGGGGCCACTGTCCTGAAGGTTTTAGATGTTTCCCTGCTCCAGCACATCTGATTCTAATGAATGAGTCATTATCAAGCTCTGTGGAAGCATGATAATGACCATTCATTATAATCAGGTGTGCTGGAATAGGAAAACATTTAAAATCGTCAGGACAATGACCCTCGAGGACCAGGGTTGGACAACATTAACCTACAGTCTTCTACAGTGAAAGGACAGTCACACACTTACCTGAAGTGGCTCGACGAACCAAAACATTGTTTCCCTGTTAAAAGAGGGTGTGGACAGTTAGCCTGTCTGAATAAACACCAACACACACTTAACCTGATATCACAGCTTCCTAAACATGATCTTACTGTAGGTTTGACCATGTGAATCAGAGACTAGGTGGGATAAACCAAGTATATCTCGTGTTTTGATTATATATATGTGGGTCTACATTTCAAGGCTGGTGTTATGTGTGCCCTGTTATGTGCAGTGTGGATAATAAAGTTAGGTTGAGCTTTGTAAAGTCAATGACACCAGTGTGGTATACTGGGTACAGTCAAAGGTCAGTGGGAAACTGACATGGAACTAGTGGTGTCCTAGTTTAGGCTCTGTGAGTCTGGAACATATAACCAGTTAGCACTAAGGAGGCTGTTCTTTCAAAAACACAACCTGTCTATATGAAATGACAGTAGCTTTAGAAGATGTCAGCCTCATCTTTCTATGTAAAAAATCATGGACTTGTTGTTTATCTAACCTGTTTGAAGGGGGATTTACTGACTAACTTTGCACGTTGACGTTATTTTGAAAGTTAATCTGAAACATGGTTTTGTCTGGTTGTATTAAAAGGAAGGTGTTCTGTATCTCTGTTTTATATTATTGTCTTATATTTCTGTCTTATATTAGCTCCTGAATGTGTCTGAGTCAAATGACCTCAGCTGTTGGTCCTAGCTAACCTAGCTAACAAGTTAGCCATGTAGCATAGAACGAGCTGGCTTCATTGGTTAAAATATAGAATCAAACAAAACGTATTCGTATTGATATTCACTATATTGCTATAATATATTGATAAGCTCTCCGGCCTGCCTGTCCATGCAACGGGCAGCCTCCTGTCCTCCTGCCCTTGGTCTCAAGGCCCAGAGCGGCCTAGCGTAGCACGGTCACCCCTGGTTACCCCTGGTTACCGGGAGCAGCCGTTAGCTTGTCAAGCTAATGAAGACAGAACTAAATTAATCACAGTTTGAGAGGTTTACCTGGCGAAGGGCAGATAGAGAGCGACCGAAATTCCGGGTGAAACACCGGGAATGGGATAACATTATGGCTGTAGAGACAGCAGCCCGTCCAGAAAAGCTCCGGTTCTGTCACACCGCTGGAGCGGATGTGACGTGTGCGGAATGACAGCGGCGACGCGGCAACGCGCAGGAGCGCAGGACAGGCGCAGCTCAGTTTAAAGCAGGCCCCGGGTCTGCCTCTCAGCAGACACGCCGATTTCCCCAGTGGCCACTTATGGTATTGCAACATAAAATCCCCATGGGGCCTAGAAAGCATTTTTCCCATAGACCGTAATAGTAAAAGAGAAGCCTGTAAAAAGGTTCTCAGGACACCTACAGCTGTAACCACTATTAATTGCTAATCTTTTTATTTCATATTTTTAAGTAATGGACCGTGTCCGAAACCACTCACTCATTCCCTACTCCCTATATAGGGAAATAAATGTAGTGGACTATACTGTATAGTGAGCTCAACAGAAAAAACGTTCGGACACTTCTCTTGGCGCCCGTTATTACGTCGTCGCTGTCGCACAATTAAAATGTACTACATTAATGTCGTCTCACATTCTTTATACATCCATGCACATTACTCTTGTCCATTTACTACTGCATTTTTATTAAATTCGAGTATTTTGATTACTGTCCTGTACGTTTAGTTTTGTATTTAGTTTTCTATTTAAGCATTAAAAAATATATATATTTAATGAATTCAACAAACTATCTTAATTCAACTACTAATTCAACTACACCACCTGACGACTCCAATTGTTCCCGGAGAACTTTTGGCAATGCATGATGGGTTCTCTTGCTTCATGTAGTGACCCATGGATGTATAAAGAATGGATACCGGATAGAAAAATGGCGGCCGTTGATTTCAATGAAGTTGCTCACCTGGCGCATACGCGGAAAAAGTTTTTGGACTTCCTGGTTTACTTCCGCGGTATGGGGAATGGAATGATGGGAGGCTGATGACGCTCTGGGGCAATGAGAACGAGCAAGTCGCGTTCTGGACGAGCACTGCGCGCTCATGAGTGCTTGTGGAAGAGTTTGACCGATAATGACAAATCTAAACAATCAAATGATGGATTTAAAGGACACATCAACCGATTATGTTTTCATAGTCATGGTTTTAGACTATACGAGGTTAATTCGTCTTGTTTGTTTATTTTTTTAGTTAAGTAAGGATAAAACGAGTCATTTTTATTAAAGTTAATCTGCAATAAAAAATAAGGGATTCTCCACAATACAAGCTGTCATATTTATCAACCAGATGCCAGTAGTCAAATCTGTTTTGTCTATCAATGATCCCATGTGTGATATAGCCAACGACTTCTTGTCAGATTAAGTTTAAAGTTCTTATCGTTTTATAGGCTATATCGGCACATTCAAACAGGCAAGTCTTTCGTTATTAAGCGTTATGCAGCTTCTCTGTTTCTTTTACAGCTACGTGATATAGTTTGGATATTACCTGAGTCATGGAAGGAGCTCCTGGATATTAAGTGTAATTCCTAGCCTGATATCTTTTTATAGTCGACCCTAAAACACTGTTTTCTCCTGTAGTGAGATGTCAGAACCTATACTGAGCCACATGCTACTGAATAAATAAATACAAATTCCGTTGTGTGGTGTATTTAACAGAATTGGGTGTTCCTATGCAAGGCTTTATAATGAAATAAGTTCAAACTTTTCAAAGTAATAATGTGATTTTACTGAACATTAACTATTTACAATATAACGAACATAACATAACAAAAACAACAGACTTGCGACAGAGTGGCTTGAACAGTGTGATGTTACCGAGACACAGCGGGACCGCGCTTGGGAGTGTAGGCGCACAGCTGTGACGTCACCATAAGAATAAGATTTTGCGGGGGCTTTTCTGGCCTTTAGAATTTTTTTTGACGGTTTAGAAGTCCATGACTTAAAAATATGGAATAAAAAGATTTGCAATTAATAGTGGTTACAGCTGTAGGTGTCCTGAGAACCTTTTTACAGGCTTCTCTTTTCCTATTACGGTCTATGGGAAAAATGCTTTCTGGGCCCCATGGGGATTTTATGTTGCAATACCACGAGTGGCCACCGGACAATATCGGCACAGCTGCTGAGAGGCAGACCCCGGGGACACTGGGCCCGTTCTTCGTACGTCGCTAACTCAGTTAGCTGGATTTGATTGTTGACGATTTGGCATGATCTTGGATCGTTTGGTTCTTCGAAGCTCATTTTAGACTTGTCGTCATAGCAACAGGTCTGTAAACTCAAACCTGCTCGGGAGCAGGTTTACTTCATGTAAACAAGATTAGATTGAGGCTTTATAAGCGGAGGAGATAGGGAAGTATGTCGCAGCCATACGCGAGCAACCTCTTGCGGAAGGTGGGAGAATAATTCGCAGAGCTTTTCAAATTAATCGGGTATTGCGGGATAAAGTGTAATTGTTGAGAGATACCGTTTTTTTCAGACTTTTTCTTTGTGGCTGTTATAAATAGACAAACACATCATTTAACAGTGGTTTTTAAAAGGGAGGAAAAATAAGTGGCTTTTTAAAATAAAGACAGTATGAATTAAAGGCTACCATTTTGTAGAATATTCTTGTATTTCACTTTTACTTTAATTTGTCTGCTACTTTTTGCCAGCCCACTCTCCTGGCATTTGCAGACTTTGAGGTGTTCCCTGTCGTTTTAAATAACGACTCAAATTTGGCATAACCTTCCATTAAAAGCTCTTGTTCTGATTGGGAGAAAAAGTGGGCACGTTCTTTGGCCATGCTGAACAGCCAATAGCAGCGTTGCTGATCAATGTTTCTACTATCGATACATATCCCCTTTTAAGCCAACACATGATCGTATCCAGTCATACTAATCATACACAACAGGTTTGTTCGAAGAACCCAGTTAGCCGGATCATGATTCGCACGATGAAATCATCTTGGATGTGTCATTTGATCTCGGATGTATTAAGCGACGTACGAAGAACGGGCCCACTGTCGCAAGTCTGTTGTTTTTGTTATGTTGTGTTCGTTATATTGTAAATAGTTAATGTTCAGTAAAATCACATGAAAACTTGAACTTGAACTTATTTCATTATAAAGCCTTGCATAGGAACACCTAATTATGTTAAATACACCACACAACGGAATTTGTATTTATTTATTTTTTCAGTAGCATGTGGCTCAGTATTGACCCTTTTGCACGTGTCTTCACGCTCGTCTGGAACGCCCACTCTGCCATGACGGACTGCAATAGTATTCGTGCCCGGTAAAGGTATAGAAAGTCTCCCTTGTTAAGCCAAGTTTAATTGATTTTACCATTACCTAAAATGGTGATATCATTGGCTGCACTCACAGGCAAGGCTGTAAACCTAAATTAGCTTTTTATCGTATAGCTTTTTATCATATCTACCTGCTGATGAAGACAGAAGACGGCGAGGGGTAGCAGCAATAAATAGTAAGAATTGGAAACCATCAAAGTACGCACAGATTTGCAGTGAGCACTTTTTACAAGGTAAGTCAAATGTATGACATTTGACATAACGCACATGTTTTTATGCGTGTATTTACAGGGTGCCAACTCGGGTAGAAAAATGTGTGAATAAAATTGTATATTAGTGCAATATCCCACCAGCCTCACAGGTTATATGTATTTAGGAGAGTAGACCTAATACTAGTATTACTAAGTATCTGATTGTCTTAAACAATCTTGTTTTAGATATCATTTATAAAGGCATTAATTTATTTTTCCAGGAGAGAAGAGTGATGACCTCTTATCGCCTGATTATGTGCCTGGTGATTGCGAGAAGGATACCTCCGGTCTGACGGGAGTCACAATTAAAAACTGAGCCCAGAAAAGTTTGCTTGGTTACAACAATAAGTTTGCTTTCAAAAGTTTTCAGTTTGATTATTTCTGAATGTAATTATATCCTGTATGTTTTATGAAGATAACTGTATTTTTTTATAATGTGATTGATTGAATAAGCACATGAGCAAAAAAGTCGACTTGTATTGTACATCAACAGTTTATTATTAAATACAATTTTTTATCATGCCTGGGAGTTAAACTGGGAGTTGGTACAAATCGTGGGGGGTGAATTCGGGTAAAGTTGGCGATTTGATTAAATCGGTGAATATGGACGGAGGGAGAAGGTACGGGCTTTGTGAACGCCTAAAAGATGATTTACTTCCACTGACAACCGAACTGAACATGCCCTAGAAGAAGTCATGATTGCTGACAAAAATAATTGCGATCGCTGTAAGTTTAGAGAGACTAAACTTGCTGTTTCGTAAGTTTTGCGCTCCCTGCAATGCTTCGTTCACTCACTCTTGCCGTCCAGCATGGCACACCTACGTGATCATGTGACGTAGGTGCAAAGGGTCAATACGTTCTGACATCTCACTACAGGAGAAAACAGTATTTTAGGGTCGACTATAAAAACATATCAGGCTAGGAGCTCATTCCATGACTCAGGTAATATCCAAACTATATCACGTAGCTGTAAAAGAAACAGAGAAACAGAGAAGCTGCATAATGCTTAATAACGAAAGACTTGCCTGTTTGAATGTGCCGATGTACCACCTATGTCGCCTATGCCTAGAGCCGGCCCTGGTCGTAAGCTATATCACATACGGGATCATTGATAGACAAAACAGATTTGACTACAAGCATTTGGTTGATAAATATGACAGCTTGTATTTTGGAGAATCCCTTATTTTTAAAATTTTAGATTAACCTTAATGAAAATTATTCGTTTTATCCTTACTTAAACTTATAAAATAAACAAACGAATTAACCACGTATAGTCTATAACCATGACTATGAAAACATAATCGGTTGATGTGTCCTATAAATCCATCATTTGATTGTGTAGATTCGTCATTATCGGTCATTAACAGAACGCGACTTGCTCGTTCTCATTGCCCCAGAGCGTCATCAGTCTCCCATCATTCCATTCCCCATACCGCGGAAGTAAACCAGGAAGTCAAAAAAACTTTGCGGCACATGCGCTAGGTGAGGAACTTCATTGAAATCAACGGCCGCCATTTTTCAATACCCTATCTAGTTAATATAATAGATCAATGGTATGCGCCCATAGATGTATGCGCTAGGTGAGCAACTCCATTGAAATCAACGGCCGCCTTTTTACTATAGCACATCCAGGTTTATTCATACATCCATGATCTCCTCATCTTATCTCCACATTAAAGGCACTGTCGGTGAAAGCAATACTGAATTGTTTGCGGTGTTCTCTTTGGAGTAGTTAGACTAGCTCAAATTTACATGATGTCGACAATTATATGGTAACTTTTTATACAATTTTTGATAATCTCGTCAATAACACCTACACTCAGCATAAACCCGATACACAACATAAATAGTAGCCCAACACTTAAATCATGGGTTTCTTTTTAAAATATGACCATAATACACAGGCAACTGCTATGGCCCACAGCCCTAATGCTAAACTGTGCTGACGTCACATGAACACATCTCCAGTGTCCAGACAGATCCAGTGGTCAGAGATCTTTCCTCTGTATTCCACTGGATTTCCACGTGTCAGGTTGTGTCTCCACAACTCCGGTTTATGAGAGGCCACGCCCCTCTGCTGTGACTGTCTCTCATCACCTCATCCTTGCCTCTGGAGCATCAACTATACTGTCTCTCATCACATCATCCCTGCCTCTATCTCTGCCTCTGGTGCCTCTGCTGCATCAACTCTCCTGTCCTCAGCTCAACAGGTAAGAAGCATGATGTTACTACATTCTGACAAGTTAGAATAGTTTAGAAAAGACAGTTAAAATAAAGACATGATTTGTGTATTTTATCAAACCAAGTTTGTGTGGAAGTTAGTCAAAGATTCAAATTTTAAGCACATTATAATTGTGATTCTTTATCTTATTATGCTCTTATGGTTGGGAAACTAATAGCAAGAATGAAAAAATAATGTCAAGTTTAATGTTTTCAGAAAAAGACGTGTTGTTTATTGCAATACAATATACAATAAATAGTCTGAAACTGTTTAGGCACATGTCTTCATGTCTGAAGCTGTGTTATATCAGGACTTTAAATGATCAAGAGTTGATGATATTCAACTAATTAATATTCAAACAAATCTTGAAGGTCATTGTTATTAGTTTAACTATATTAATGCATTAACATAGTTCAGTTACGAAATCAACTTCATATTGATTTGATTGAACACAGTAAAGTAACACATTTAAAATAAGTATAATAAGTAATTTTATTGATATTTATTGCCCTAAAGTCACTGTCATGGATACTTTAACAGACATTATAATGTTTGCTGCAAATTATAGATCATTGATCAGTTCTGCTGCGAGTGTAAAATAGCATTCCCATGTGGAAAATTATTTATACTTTTAATGTCTGTTTTCATGTTGTTAATATATATTTTATGACGTTTGACCTTTTTGGTGACAACTTCTATATATTAATTAATGCATTTTAGATTGAATATACTATTATATATTGGATTAAACATTGAGCAATGATATATATACAATGTATCAACTAAAAAAGACTGAATACTATTCTAAGAAGGCTAATGAAATAATACACAAACAAATACAAACAGCTTATTACTTTACTTATTACATTAAGTTTTAGTGCAGTAATCATTGCCAGGTCAAAACACAACCAAAGAAAACTAACAACACAGGACTGGTTCAGATTTTATGATTGTATTCTGTCCATACCTGCTTTTCACAGTAATTGAAAAACATAATCTGTTGAACAGTGTAAAGTTACTCAAGAAGAGAAGGATTCCTACCTCAGTTGAATGAATTAACTGTACAATTTCTCAAGCCTTTCAAAAAACTGATTTAAAATACCTTTCATGAGTTAATAAAAAAGTATTTTCTCTATTTTATCAATCAGATTGAGGATGAAAGGAGACACATGATTGGTCTCCTGTGTTTTAGTTTGAGTTTAGTTTTTGCCTCAAGATCTCAACATTATGTTGGATGAATCTGCAGGTCTTCTTATAATGAACAACATATCCTTTGACATGAAATGCTATCAATATGTAATTTCACAATTTGCAGACAGAATAAATCATCGTAAAATCAAAAGGAGGGAGGGGGGGATAAAATCGTTTTTTTCAGTGAAGCAGCATAATTCTTACAAAAAATAAAACACAATTACTGTTTATTCTTTAAGACCACAGTTTATATTCAAGCGTCAATAGAATGAATCTATTGAGCCAAAACATATGATGTAAGAAAGAGAAGTGTAAAGATGATTGAGACTGCTGTGAGGTACCTGTGATGTAGCAGAGACTCACAGCGCTCTGCTCTGTTTCTCAGGGACTCTACTCAGAGGAGAACCTGCTGTCTTCCCTGTCCACTGTTCAACCCAGAGAGGCATCTCCCAGCAGCATGAACCTCAGCCTGGCTGACCAGAACATGCAGACCCCCAGCGACGGCTGCTTGGAGGACGACAAACCCAACCTGATGATACCCTGTTTCCGCAGGAACATGTACGACGAGCCCCTGACCACCTACTCCAACAGCTCTTTGATCTCCCAGCTCCTGCGCAAGAGCATCCAGCACAAGAGGACGGTGGACGAGACCCACTTCTACCTCCCGCCGTCCGCAGTGTCCAGCTCCACCATGGCTGACTCCTGCCAGGAGGACCAGAGCAGCACCTCCTCTAAGGACAGCACAGCTGAGTCTGCTTCCCCAGGGGCCCAGCTCTCCACGGGGGCCAGCCCGGAGGGAGAGCGACCCCTCAGCGATCACCTCAAGGCTAAACGCGCCCGTGTAGAAAACATAATCAGAGGAATGGCAGGCTCTCCCAACAGCCGGCTCCACGGGGACAACTGGAGGCCAGATTCAGAGGCTAGGGAGGCCAGAGAGGCCAGGGAGGCATACCGAGAGAACAAGCGCAAGCAGAGGCTGCCTCAGCATCAGGAGCACTGCCTTGCCGAGGCAGCCCAAGCTAGCCGAGGGGGCGGCAGCGGAGGCAGCAGCAAGGATGAGGAGTGCCACAAGCTGAAAGAGCAGCTCCAGAGCATGCAGAGGCTTCTCAGTCAGCTGCAGGAGAAGTTCCTGCAGGTCTACAACCAGGAGGAGGTGGGGCGCCGGGACCCAGGGGAGCAGGGGCCCTCCGGCAGCACGCTGGGACATGACGACCCGGCGGAGAAGAAGGAGGAGGATGGATATGAGGACAATTATGAGAAGCATCCGGTGAGCAGTGATGGAGAGGACAGGGGGAAGGCTGAGGGGAGTCACCACACAGTGGACAAGAGCCTTCAAGAAACCTTGAAACAGGAATTGTCCAAGGCCGTGTCCGAGAGCGTCGACCTGGTGTTCAAGAAGCTGAGCTCTGAAGGAGTCAGCCTGTCTCCTCCACAGCGCCTGAGCCCCAGTCCAGAGCTGCTCACCCTGGACTCAGAGAAGAAGAACCAGACGGCGTGCGACCAGGAACAGTCCCATGTTGAAGATGTCTTCAAACCCAGGTCTCTGGAATACTACGAGAGCCCCGCAGCCCAAAGTCCTCAGGACCAGACGGAGGCTCTCTCCCTGGTGGTCCGCAAGCCCAGCCTCCCCCAGCAGAGCTCGGCCAGCCAGGCGGTGAAGAGGCCGTACCCCCTGCACCAGCCCCCCTTCCAGTTCAACTACAGCAGCCCCCTGCATGACAGCCACATCCTGGAGCATCTCCTCAAGTTCGGACCTCACTCTAACTTCGGAGGCCTCCACTGCATGCCACCGCCTCTGGACAGAAACTCCCCAGACTCAGTGGACCTTCCCTGGGAGAGCATGGCCATGAGGTCTAAGGTGACCTCCAGCCACCTCACCCACCACCCTCGGCCCTCGGCCCTGGGGCCAGTGACAGTGGACGGCCTGTGTCTCCCTCACGTCAAGATGGAATGTGGAGATCTGCAGAGCATGGCCGAGCGGAACTCCTACATGGCTCTCAATATATCCTTTACAACACGCAGGGTCTGTGTGGGGTGTGTGTGTGTGTGTGTGGTGGGGGGGGGAGAGATTGTAAAGGTTATTGTTTTCAGCCTGTAAAACTAAAGGTATGCCGCTTTATGTATATATAGCAGGAACCTATAGTTACCTTAGGTTTTACAATGTTTGTATAGAAAATGTATAGCAACATAACATTTAAGTCTACAAACCAGCAGTAGGCTTGAATTCCCAGTTAAACAATGACTGGTCGAGTTCATGGCAGATTGAGCAGATGCAATAAAACCAACTTCAAGGAGAATTTATTCTTTGATCTCTGTAACCCCCCAAGAAAATTACAGCATCTTCTTTAATCTGAGAAGAGTAATGACTTTAAGTCCAGAAAAAGACAAATAAAAAGGAATACAAGGCTTTGATAAGAATCGTCAGGAACAAAAGCAAATTTTTCAAAGGCAGTGAAAGCATCAGTTTCTTTTCAGGAAGCAGTGTTTTTTTAGACTTGAAAAGGTGCAGAATGTATTCCTCTATCATCTGAGTGATGGGGGTGCTTCTAAGAGGTCACATCTGAGTGGTGGTGAAGCACCACAAGTGCCTTCAAACCACAACACTTGAGCTCCTGTCTCACACAAGATGGATGCCTCCATCAAAGTAGACTGTCTTTTTTAATAAAAATTCGACCGTAAGTAACAATTTAAAAAAATGTTCTCGCTTAAATTGAAAAGAAAACAAAACCCCCTTGGAATAACATTTTTTTTCTTCTCCTAAAGCTTCTTGTTTTGTTTTAAATCTTGTTATTGTTAGTTTGTAGTTTTTGTTACTGTAGTAAGATGTCAAAAAAGTATGTTGTCTTCAGAGTGACACATCTAATGTCCTTTATGAGAAATATTCTAAACACTCTCCTAAGTGATGGTTGGATGTTAGTTCTCAATTGTTTCACTTCAGAAATGAATCCACTATCTGTGGATGGACTCTCTTTGAAATATTTCACATTAATCTTTAATTCCGGCTTCCTTATTTCAAAGGAAAAAGAAATTCCCTAATAAATGTATGGTGTGCTGTGGTCTGATAAGAAATTACCCAAGGCGTGGTTATGGAGGCTTCAGACACAAGCTCTCAGAACACCTGCAGTAGCACAGAGAGGAAAATTTAAGAAGGAAAATAAAAAAGGTGATATGTTGATACGGCTACAAAATAATACACTTTAACTATAGTAAAATATTTGTGCCATGAGGTAGATTAATAAAAAATATCCACAACAGCTTTTTAAAGCATTTCTCTCCTGTCCAGGAAGCTAAGACACTAAAACGTTGGTTCCTGATTGAAATCCATAATCTAATTCATAACGCTGTTTTGCCAATAAGCACATGTTAGGGTCGTAATTGACTCTCTCTTGTTATTTGAGAGCTGTTCGTCTGTCTAATCCAATTAAACCAGATTTAGAAGCAACACAACACTACCAGTCTGTTAACGTCTGGTGACTGATGTGAAGTGTGTCCGAGGAGTGGCTAAGTGGTTAAGGAATCAGGCTAGTAATCAGAAGGTTGCTGATGTGAACGAGTCCTGGCCGTGCCAAATTACATCATGTCTTTGGGCTAGGCACTCCACTCTACTTGCCTCAGGAGGAATGTCCCTTTAATTGCTCTAAGTCACTCTGAATAAGAGCGTCTGATAAATGACTAAATGTAAAATGTACCACCTTGACAATCACACATCCAGGAAGGTCTCACTCCCAACCACCTGAAGAAAGCCAAGCTGATGTTCTTCTACACTCGTTATCCCAGCTCCAACATCCTAAAGACCTTCTTCCCCGACGTCAAGGTGAGCCGGTTCTGTCCTCCGCCCTGAAGCAGCAGGAGGAGGTGGAGGCTGAGAGACGGCCGGAAGGCTGGGGGTCATAGGTCACAGCTCTGTATACCTGCGACCCTGGACGGTCTGGGCAGGGTTGACACCAGCCGTGTGCTGGAGGAAGAACAAAGCAAGGCAGGGTTTACAGACACAAAGCAGAAAAGCCAGGAGCAGGTCCTGGTGTGGGGAGACACAGGGCCTCATTCTCTCTTTAAAAAGCCACTCCAGTCAGCAAATGAACTGACAAAAGGCAGAACTTCGGAGAGGCATTGCTATTGTGCTCTAACCCAGGCGAGGCTTCGCATCAGTTGGTCTGCAGTAAGCTGCTAGCTGGTCCTGACCACAGCATCCTGTCTGTCAGGGTACGAGACCTAGTCTCCTGTTCTGCTCACCCTGCTTCTTCTCAGCTAACTGGAGCTGGGCCTTGGGCCTCTGACCTGGCCTTCTCCCTGGCCTCCTCCCCACCCTGGCCTCCTCCCTAGCCTCCACCCTGGCCTCCTCCCCAGCCTCCACCCTGGCCCTGCCCCGAGGTCGGGGGTGAGGCTGCAGCCGGCCTGGGTCTCCTCCTTGCCGGCAGCCCAGTGGTGGGAAGTGGCAGGGAACAAAAGGAGGTCTAATCCTGGTGTCTGGTTCCATCCTGTCAGACTGAGGCAGTGAGAGGGAACCTTCGTCCTGTCCCCACAGCGCCTGCTTTCTCACCCAGCCCAGCGGAGGGGAGGGGGGGACGTCTTTGATGCCTGCCCAGCCCTTGGGTGTTTTTTTCTGGGTGAAGAGATAGAACAACAGGGTGGATGTCAAGACTGAGTTTAGATACACACAGCTATGACATATGTTTTTTAGTTTTTTCTCTTCCATTCATGTTGCTGGGAAAAGATCGAAGCAATGAATGTTCGTATGAAGTAATGGATCATTCAGATTCATGACTTGAGGTGTCGATACCCCCAGAGTAGTCGATTTAGATCTGTCGGAAAACACGTAAATTCCTCAGGTTTAAATAAATGACTATTGAAGATGCACTTGAATCAAAACATTCATCACCTAACAGTGCAGCCAGTCACACCAGGCGCATCACATACTGTGTGTAGAGCACCAAGTACTGAGGGGCCACCAGAATCATCCTAGTCATAAGTACCATACCCATATTATTTCAGTATAGAAACATTAGGCTCTTTCTGGGGAAGGGAGTCATCATAAAGGAATTATGTTTAGGACACCAAAATGTACTAGCAGTGTCACTATTACCTCAAATAATATTGGTTTCTAAAAATGCATTAAACGCAGTTTGAGTGTTCAGTCGTTTCATCTCTCACTTCATGATGAAGATGATGATGATGATGATGAAGTCTCTGGAAATGTGAACGACTGGATGATCGTCTGATGTGTCTCTGCTCTATCTCCAGTTTAATCGCTGCATCACTTCCCAGCTCATCAAGTGGTTCAGTAACTTCAGAGAGTTCTACTACATCCAGATGGAGAAGTTTGCCCGGCAGGGTGTCGTAGACGGGGTCAACGATGTCAAGGACATGTCTGTGAGCAGAGACTCAGAGCTGTTCCGCGCCTTGAACATGCACTACAACAAGGCTAATGACTTCCAGGTAGGTGATGAACACCTGAGCGCCACGCTCACTGTCACGAGGCTCCGGAAGCTTCTTTTGATGACCGAGGATGCGGCTGTTAAAGGATTTTATTCGTCAAAAGTGTGTGTGTGTGTGTGTATGTGTGTGTATGTGTGTGTATGAGGGGACATGTTTGACATGCCACTGATACAACTGATGAAGTGATGGACTATAACATAAACACCATTTAATGGCATTAAAATACCTTTTAACTGGGCCTTGAACGCATCTTTACTTTTCTTTAAAATACAGTATATGTTTTTTTCCTCTTTCAGTTAGTTAAAGATCGAGCTTTGTTGACTGCGTCACAACTCTGTCAACAGCTGTGGTGTGTTGTGCTGGCACAGTCTCCAGAGGGCTGTGATCCACAGGCCCATGTCCCTCCCTTGACCCACACACACCAGCACCTGTGGCTGTCTGTGCAGCCCTTATCTAAACTCCAGGGCGATGCTTTATCAAACTGTGGGAAGAGGAAGCCATAGAATCCCACTGAAACAACTAGGGATTAGTGAAGCTGTGCGCTTGACTGGGGCCCAGATTGCTACTGATGCGGAATGCTGAGAAAGATGCTGTGAATTCCGAGGGAGATGGGAGGCTGGTGGGAAAGAGGACAGAGCCGTTGTCTTTACCTTGGGACCAAGACATTCCTCTCCCAGAGATGCTTTGTGTCAGGAGATGAGGGGAAAGAAAACTAAGTTATGCCAACAACTGTACGAACCGGTCTATGGGAAATAACAGCAGCCGTCATTCAGAGAGAGAGAGAAAGGAGAGAGGGAGGGGGGAGAAAGAGAGGGGGAGAGGGAGGGAGAGAGATGCTGTTCCCAGCATCCTTTGCTTCCAGGCTCTGTCTCATGGTTGCTGTTAGGATTCCTGGGAAGGTCTGGATCCTCTCTAACTCTCCTCTAACTCTCCTCTCTCTACAGCAGGACTGGATCCCCTCTAACTCTCCTCTCCACTGTTCAACCACCTAATGGTTTACTGATGCAATTTGTTTTTTCTTTTAAACAGGTTCCAGATAGGTTTCTTGAGGTGGCTGAAATAACCCTACATGAGTTCTACAACGCCATCTCAACATCCAAAGATTCTGACCCGTCGTGGAAGAAAGCTATTTACAAGGTTATCTGCAAACTGGACAGTGATGTTCCTGACGAATTCAAATCCTCCACCTGCCTATAGGACTTTTGAACAGATAAACACAACGTTCTGCCAAAATAGTCTAGGCCTAAAAACAAGAGATTTTAATGTTGTAAATAAAACATTACCATGTCAATCAAAGGAATCATCTACTAAAATGTTCTTTATAAGCTACCTTATTGAAAAGTTAAATAGATGAATTTCAATAAATTGTCAGTATCACGTGCATTCATGTTACATTTTTTAAAGATGTTTAGATGTTTCCAAACGTATTGTGTAACATGTTGGTAATGTGGATCAGTAATATCTGACCGTTTGTAGAACTTGATGGTTGTTGCAAAGACTTGGACAGAAATTGAGATTGTTGAAAACGTTTTGTAAATTTTTTTAATCATCTTTTGACTTTTATCTTAGGTTTGTTTTGTTGTTTTAAATCCTCTGAAATGATTATAGATCCAACTCTCTGAGAATTATTTATTCTTCAGTTTGATCAAATACAGTTAGTGTATAATAAAACTGGAACTGTACTGTATCTGAAGTTACCAAACCATGTTTTAAGATTATATGACAGACTCATTCATTTTACAGAAAGTTAAGTACAAGCATACAATCAAGTACAATCAAGATATTTGTCTTAATTGTGTTTACTTTGAACATGGCACAAACTTTTTGAGTGGTTAGAATAAAACTGCACTTAACATAGTGTCTCGTGTTTAAAAATAGGAATAACATGAATGTTACTCGCTAGAGATAATTTCACTGTTTGAAATAAATGTGTTTTCTGTTCAACATTTTAGCGACTCTCTCCATCCAAAACATTTTAAATTCTGTGTCAGTAAGGCTCTTGTAATCCGGCCCATACAAACCAGGCTGCTCATATTGTTCAGGGAAGCCAATTCAAGTGGACTTTCTAAGGCCAGCAGGGATGAGAACAACTGCCACGTCTTAAAAACAGACACAATGCATTCCCTCCAGATGACTCATGCCCTCATGATGTGACCTCATATCAGAATAGCGCCACCAAAGCAAAATTCCACCAACCCTGTTGTCTCTTTCTTCCAGGCAGCCGCTCAGAGCGCAGTGATCACTTCACAAACACACGAGTCTGTCACACACGAGTCCCCCCCCCCATCCCTCCCCCCCCCCCCCATCCCCCCCTCCTCCGGGCCCTCTTTCCGGTCACACACAACACACACACCCTCAGTCTACAGTCACACAACACACACGCTCCTGACATACAACACACACACACACACCAACCGGTCACACAACACACACACCCTCTACGGTCACACAACACACACACTCCTGTCATACAACACACACACACACCAACCAGTCACACAACACATACATGCACACAAGAGCACATATTGAAATGTTGGTTGGACAAAATTCCAGAAAGTCTCAAATGATCAAGCAGAAGGAAAGACTAAGTTCAGTTTGTCATCCAAGAGCTTTTACATCTTAGGAACTAAACAGGGGAGAGAAAAAAAAGTGACAAGAAGCACTTCATCAAAGTAGAACGTTAGGCGGTCATGTGACCAACAGCATAGAACAAACATTTAATTGAAAAACCTGTTACAGTGGAAATGATAACATTAAAGAAATTAAAACACAAGTTTGATTGGCTTCGTGAGAAGGACTAGAGAATACAAAGCTTTGTAATCATTTAATAGACATTTCTTTTCAATTAGATCAATCTTCTTCCGTAAATGATTAAAATGTTCCAACTCAATTAAAATGTCACTGGTTGAACTTAAGGGCTTTATTCAATTAAATGTGTTATGACATTTCCAGCACAAGACTTGGTCATGTCTGATATGATGTAGGAAAAACAAAAGCATCTGTCTCAAACCTGTCCAGCCATCATCGCTGTTCTTCTTGGTTGGTGGTTTACTCTGAAGAGGACTCTGACAATCCAGCCCCACAGAAACAGTTATTTCAGATTCAGATTCAGATTACTTTATTTATCCCAGGGAAACTCCTTCGTAGCAACGGCACACAGTCTCGCAAAGCACACAAGGGTAAGGGTGTGAGGTAAAAGATTAGAAAGTGTACACAGGGATAGGGGGGTGGGGGCAATAACAATAAGGTAGGTGAGGTGAGGTTAATCCAAATGGGGGGGGGGGGGCAGAGGCTTGGATAAATGATTATGTACAGACTGTACAATTACAATTATACAAGTATTGGTCTTGTAGAATATACAGTATTATATCAGGATGTACAGGATTTAATTTTTTTTTGCAGAATATACAGTATATACCTGTAGGTATATACTGTAGGATATAGTTCAGGTTACAGACTATACAATTATAGGCTATACAATTCTATACAATTACAATTATGCAAGTATTGGTCTTGCTGAATATACAGTGTTATGTCAGGATGTACAGGATTTACAGGTTTTTGCAGCATATACAGGATATACAGGATTTACAGGTTTTTAGCAGAATATACATAGTTATATTACAGTTGTACCAGAATATTGCCAAATATGCATTGTTATATTACAGAATGTAATGTCAGACTATTGCCTAGTGTCCATTGTTATATCACTGGATGTTATGTTATGTCACAGAATATACAGTTGGCTCACATACTAATGATGTGAGGAATTGTAAAGTTTGATGGCCACAGGTACGAATGACTTCCTGTGGCGCTCCGTGGTGCATTTCGGGAGGATGAGTCTCCCGCTGAAAGTACTCCTTTGTCCGGTCAGCACATTGTGGAGTGGGTGGGAGGTACTGTCCAGGATGATGTGAAGTTTGGCCAGCATCTGTTGTGTAAGTCTTCAAGCTGGTGTAGATTCTCAGTCAAAAACCAACAGAGCTTCTTCCAAGTTTGATGCAAAGTGTTTTATTGGAGTTCGTGACAAGTCAAAAAAAGTCCAACAAAACAGTGAGTGTGTTCAGACACAGATCAGTTCAGATCAGACTGATGTTCTCTGACCGTGAATCATCTTATATAGAGGGTGATTCTACGTTTATTGAAATTTCTCCTTAGGCACCCTTAGGCAATTGGCCCCTCTCACTGATAAAGTGAGATTTAACTCTTACCACGATGGTATGATATATCTTATGCATTGACAGTTTCTCCCCTCTAATGGCCACACGGTGTCCTGTCAAACTTGAAATACACATGCACAGATAACGGTCTGTGTTTTGGGCCTATATGGGAAAGATTTATGGCCTTCCTTCCTAGTCTCCCTGTGCAGGGTTACCACACTCACACTTTTCAAGGATTATAAGGGTGTTTAACATTCTACACAATTGATTCTGAATAACATATATAAACCAATCAAATTAAACATTAAACATGGGTTTCCATCAATTCGGATGTCATCATTTCCACCTCACATCCTCCTCTCTGACACCACCGCCAGAGAGTCCAGCTCTGCCCCCACAATGTCACCGGCCTTCCGGATCAGTTTGTTGAGCCTGTTGGTATCCGCTGCCCTCAACCTGCTGCCCCAGCAGGCAACAGCATAGAGGATAGCACTGGCCACCACAGACGTCGAAGGACCTCAGCCTCCTCAGAAAGTAGAGGCGGCTTTGGCCCTTCTTGTAGACGGCTTGAGTGTTCTTTGCCCAGTACAGTTTGTTGTCCAAGTGAACACCAAGGTACTTGTAATCCTCAACGGTGTCCACACTGACCGCCTGAATGGAAACAGGGGTCACTGTTGTCCTGGTCCTTCTCAGGTCGATGACCAGCTCCTTGCACTTAACCGCATTAAGCTGCAGATGATTCCAATCACACCATGCAACAAAGTTCCCCACCACAGTCCTGTACTCGGCCTCCTCCCCATCGCTGATACAGCCCACCACAGCAGAGTCATCAGAGAACTTCTGAAGGTGGCAGGACTGTGTGGTATTTTAACGTTACATCCCTGAGAGAAAATGCCCAAGGTGGATATGAAAGATGCGTTTACGTATTGTTGTATACATTTGTTTGTGGATCATTATGGTCATGTGTGTAAAGCATGTTAGCATGTAGAGGATACCTACAGCTGGAGCTGTTTGGGTGAGAGCATTTCTGTAGCTCAAGTGGTCACCGGTTCAAATCTGTGTGTTACTATCATGTGCTGATTAGCACATAATAAATGAAATATTTTACCCATAAAGACCTGTACCCATAGAGACCTGTACCCAAAGAGACCTGTACCCATAGAGATCTGTACCCATAGAGACCTGTTCATCTTGTGTGCTTTAGGTCCTATTTAGTTGTGTTCAGAGAAAAATATAGTTTTAATATGAAATACTGACGCATACATGCCTATTTACATGCCTGGATGGGTCAGTATATTATGAAGTTATAATAAAACAATAGCAGAATTTTCGAATTTCGTTTCTCACGTTTGATGTTACTCATGAATTCATGTCTCCTCTGCAAAAAGATGAGAACAGCAGCAAGCTAAAGAGAAGTGATGTCACCTAGTGGTCTTTCAGGGAAATGTTACTGTGTTTGAACGTCCTCTCAATGACCGTAGAAATAATGCATAGAAAACCGACAACATATCTCATTCTAAATTGATAAAATTGCTTACAAAATATTCTTTGTGGTTTTGAATTGTCTATCACAGTCAGATTGTTCAAACTATAAACATGTATAAACAGATTGTTCAACTTTAAACAGGGGGGACAGGGCGAGGGGGGACGGGGTGAGGGGGACGGGGGGCGAGGGGGACAGTGCGAGGGGGGACGGGGGGACAGGGGGGACAGGGCGAGGGGGGACGGGGGCCGAGGGGGACAGGACGAGGGGAGACAGGGGGCGAGGGGGAAAGGGCGAGAGGGGACAGGGTGAGGGGGTATGGGGGGCGAGGGGGGACGGTAACTTGAGATTGAGGGACGCTGACTTTAGGCTGCCCTTCAGACTGCCTCTCCTCCACGTAGTTTCGTGTGATCACCGGTAAATCTTTATTAATTTTAATTGGGAGCCCCCATTTAAAAGAGCAATTAAAGCGGATTAATCGAGCCCATCCCGTATAATGTCTTCTGTTAATTAGTTTGTCAGCACTGTTTTAATATCGCCTAATGACTTCATATTTCAGGGCTGACATTAAAGGGATGCTGAAGAGAAAGGGTTCTATCAGAATGTTCCATTGTGGGGGTCGATGTCCCCAGACACCAGGCAAGGTCAAGACTGAGGCCCCCCGAGGAGGAACCAGGGGGCACATGCCTCAGGGACACACACAAACCATACATGCACCCTCACACACACGCACCCTTATAGACCTAACACACACACACACTCCTTCACCCATGCACATAACATACAGGCACCCTCACACACACACGCCTAACACACACACTCCTTCTCACTCCCATGCACACACACACACACACTAAACACACGCACCCTTAGAACATCTAATATTCACACTCCCTCACACACCGTCCTGTTGTGGAAACACACACACACCCAAACACACACACACATACCTTGCACGCCCCTTCACTCTCTACCAGAGACTCAGTGAGTCTTTCCCATCCTTTGTCATCCTCCCCCCTCCCCCCCCCCTCACACACACCCTGAGGGCTTGTCTTTTGAAAGCAGGCTCCCAGTGTCGTTTCAGTCTCCCTGGAGAGATCAAAAAGACAGGGAGAGAGACGCCAGCGCACTGAGAAGAATAAGAGACGCACATGAAAGGCTCAACAACGTGTTGCATCTCGTCTGTGTCGGTGTTGACTTTAGATGCTGCAAATCTGCTGAGACAGAAACACAGAGTGAGGCCCCGGCCCTGTGAGATAGTGAGGCCCCGGCCCTGTGAGAGCGAGGCCCCGGCCCTGTGAGAGCGAGGCCCCGGCCCTGTGAGAGCGAGGCCCCGGCCCTGTGAGAGCAAGGCCCAGGCCCTGTGAGACAGTGAGGTCCCGGCCCTGTGAGAGCGAGGCCCCGGCCCTGTGAGATAGTGAGGTCCCGGCCCTGTGAGAGTGAGGCCCCGGCCCTGTGAGAGCGAGGCCCAGGCCCTGTGAGAGTGAGGCCCTGGCCCTGTGAGAGCGAGGCCCAGGCCCTGTGAGACAGTGAGGTTCCGGCCCTGTGAGAGCGAGGCCCCGGCCCTGTGAGATAGTGAGGCCCGGGCCCTGTGAGAGCGAGGCCCAGGCCCTGTGAGATAGTGAGGTCCCGGCCCTGTGAGAGTGAGGCCCCAGCCCTGTGAGACAGTGAGGCCCCGGCCCTGTGAGAGCGAGGCCCCGGCCCTGTGAGAGCGAGGCCCCGGCCCTGTGAGAGAGTGAGGCCCCGGCCCTGTGAGAGAGTGAGGCCCCAGTCCTGTGAGAGAGTGTGGCCCTGTAAGAGAGTGAGGCCCAGGCCCTGTGAAAGTGAGGCCCCAGGCCTGGCCCTGTGAGAGGCCAAGCAGAAGACCCTAGCCCTCATGACTGTGGGGTCCAGGTTTATTAACCAGGTTTATTAACCTGATAAAGACACAGAGACAGAGAGAGAGGAGAGAAATGAAAGCTAATGAGAAAGAATTGTGATGAATGACAGATTGGTAATGGCACAAGTCAGAGAAAGAAAGAGGGACGAAGAGGGAGATGGTGGCTTTAAAAAATATCTATATATATTTATTGAGCAAGAGGAAAAGAGAGTGGTCAGGATATTATTTAAAAAAGCTCCAACATCCAGATCAGCCCCTCCTGGCTCCAGCAAGCCTCCCTGCTAATTTGACGGTGTCCTCACACCTTCAGTCTCCTCAGCACATTCATAAATCTCATTCCCATTATCCCGCTAATTAGCCAGGATTACAGGAGCATGTAATACCCCCGCTTCCCAATAGATTGATTGGAGGATGGTCTCTTTGTTTTGAAATCACTTCCTGATTGATGTACAGAGCCCTAGTTTGCAATTGTAATGGCCCAGATGTTAACAATCAAATGCGTTTCCGCTCCAGGAAGTAACAGTCTGTCATAGAAGAGGAGCCAGCCAGGCGTATAGCTGCAAGTCACAGGAGGGAGAGAAGGGGGGAGGGAAGGAAAGAAAGCGAGGGAGAGGAGGGAGGGAGGGGAGAGAGAAGGGAGGGAGGGGAGAGGGAAGGAAGGAGAGAGGGAGAGAGAGGAGAGAAGGGAGGGAGAGAGAAAGAGGAGAGGAGGGAAGGAGAGAGAGAGGGAGAGAGGAGGGAGTGAGGGGAGAGAGAAAGGACGGAGGGAGGGAGGGGAGAGGAGGGAAGAGAGAGGAGGGAGGGAGGGAAGAGAGAAAGGAGGAAGAAGGAAGAGAGAGGAAAGGAGGGAGGGAGGGAGGGAGGGGAGAAACAGATAGGAGAGGAGAAAAGGAGGGAGAGAAAGGAGGCAGGGAGAGAAGGGAGGGAAGGTGGGAGAGAGGGAGGGATAGGAGGGAGAGGATGGAGGGGAGAGAGGGAGAGGAGGGAAGGTAGGAGAGAAGGGAGAGAGAGGCAGAGTTTAGATTCAGGAGCGTTGGCAGGTGTGGATGGCTGGTGAAATGGAGCTGGCTCACTGTACACTCATGTTTCCATCCCCTGTCAGGTCCACTCTGCTCAGCCCTGAACACCAGGCAGACACATGGAGGTGATGCCAGCGTTCTGGAAGTTTCCAGCGTTTAAACTATTCACCCCCCTCAGGCGTTTTCTAAGCATCAATGGACCAAAACAGTCCTTTTGTCACAAAAATCATTTGTGAGTCCATTTAGTTACAGAAGAAGATGTGGCAATCATGCAATACATAAAGAAAGTAGCTTGTTGTTAACAGTACCTGTCTGTCAGCAACAAAATATCTCACCTGAGGCCTCCTGTTAAACTGAAGCAGATCTCACCAACGTCCAGTAGAGGGCAGTATCATATCACCAAAGCGACTCCGCCTCATTTCTTCACCTCTTTATTCTTACCCTTCACCAATAAATCACTTTCCAGGATGGTTAATGGATATGGAAGCAGATCATGAGTGAGCTATCTGTGGGGCGATAATTTAAGTGAAGATCCTCACGCTGATCGTAGTGAAAGGTTATTTATTTCAACAATAACACAGGACACAGAGAGGGTAGGACTACCTGCAGGGGGGGGGGGGGGGGGGGGGGGGGGGGGGGCGCTCATCTCCTATGGAGCGGGTGTGTAAATTGGGTTCACTTTCCCCAATGAAAATATAGACCGTAGTTTATTTCTTACTTCCTGCTCACAGAGGGGCTGTTCTGGGCTGAGCATGCCAGTGTGGAGGACTGGGAGATGGGTCTCACCTGGACAAACGCCCCTTTCGTCCCTGAGTCTCTTCCAGGCCTGTGAAGGCATGGCCCTCATCTGCTGGAACCCACTCTGCACTAATTAAATGATTTGACCACAATAAGGACGGCCTATTGTGTGGCGTTATGAAAAGAGCCTGGCCAAAGCTCTTACTGTATGTAGGGTAGCTGGGATGTGCGTGTGTGTGTGTTCCTGTGAGCTGTATCGATCGTCTGTGTGGTGTCCCCCTGCCCCCCCCCCCCCAGCACAGTTCTCCCCTCATGCAGAAAAGAGCGTGATTATGGCCGGCTGACATGTCTGAGCAGGGCTGGGCAGGGAGCAGAACACAGCTCCATATGCCTCCCATGTGGCCCGTTCCTCCCTGTACATCTGTGTTGGCAGGTTCTGCTTCACATGACAGCTCCTGCACACCAGGGTCTAACCAGGCACAAACATGTGCTACAAACATGGCTGGATGTGGTATAAACATGGCTGGATGTTTGGTATGAACATGGCTGGATGTGTAGTATGATCTTGGCTGGATGTGTAGTATGAACATGGCTGGATGTGTAGTATGAACATGGCTGGATGTGTAGTATGAACATGGCTGGATGTTTGGTATGAACATGGCTGGATGTGTAGTATGATAATGGCTGGATGTGTAGTATGAACATGGCTGGATGTGTAGTATAAACATGGCTGGATGTTTGGTATGAACATGGCTGGATGTGTAGTATGATCATGGCTGGATGTGTAGTATGGACATGGCTGGATGTGTAGTATGAACATGGCTGGATGTGTAGTATGAACATGGCTGGATGTGTAGTATGAACATGGCTGGATGTTTGGTATGAACATGGCTGGATGTGTAGTATGATCATGGCTGGATGTGTAGTATGAACATGGCTGGATGTGTAGTATTAACATGGCTGGATGTATAGTATGAACATGGCTGGATGTGTAGTATGAACATGGCTGGATGTGTAGTATGAACATGGCTGGATGTGTAGTATGATCATGGCTGGATGTGTAGTATGAACATGGATGGATGTGTAGTATGAACATGGCTGGATGTGTAGTATGAACATGGCTGGATGTGTAGTATGAACATGGCTGGATGTGTAGTATGAACATGGCTGGATGTGTAGTATGAACATGGCTGGATGTTTGGTATGAACATGGCTGGATGTGTAGTATGATCATGGCTGGATGTGTAGTATGAACATGGCTGGATGTGTAGTATAAACATGGCTGGATGTGTAGTATGAACATGGCTGGATGTGTAGTATAAACATGGCTGGATGTGTAGTATAAACATGGCTGGATGTGTAGTATGAACATGGCTGGATGTGTAGTATGAACATGGCTGGATGTGTAGTATGAACATGGCTGGATGTGTAGTATGAACATGGCTGGATGTGTAGTATAAACATGGCTGGATGTGTAGTATAAACATGGCTGGATGTGTAGTATAAACATGGCTGGATGTGTAGTATAAACATGGCTGGATGTGTACTAAGGTGCTGTGGTGTCTCCCCTGCCTCAGAGTCTCACACTGTCAGATATGCATCAGACACGCTGGGAGACTTTATCCATCCAGCAGCATCTCGACAGACTCTGAGCGCCGTGATAAACCGCTGTCACAGAGATATTACAGACGCATCTCTGCTCAGCCCCTGTTAAACACCTTCTTTCATATTCTCCACAGGCCTGGAGACGGGCTGCCGTGCAGGACACACTAACACACTCCCTGTAGACATGCTAGTGTCACAGCCCTGACGCTGCAGGTAGGGGAATCTGAGCCTTGAGGGTCGCAGAGTGACTTACCATGCAGGGGAACCTAATCCAGGCACTCTGGATTGGGACTCTGGGGGTGGGCAGTGTCCCCAGATGGGCCTGCTGACTAGCCTCCCTCCCTGGGGTGGGGGAGACCTCTTCCCCCCTGGCCTCCAGATGGGGGTCCCAGGCAGGTCTCTTCAGACGCTTCACAGGGGGGACATCCTGGTCGATGGTCCCAGGGGAGAGGGGACCCGCCTGGGAGCAGCAGCTGCAGCCCTGCCAGGCTCCTGGCAGCCCCGGGGGGACCTGCTGCTCTGCTAGTGCCCCACTAACACGGGACACGTGGGGGACGCGCTTCTGCTGTCCTGCCTGCTTGGAGCGGAGGACCTGATGGAGGCAGATGGGTCTCAGGCCTGTCTGTCTGTGGAGACAGGAAGAGAGATGGAGAGAGAGAGAGATGGAGAGTGAGATGGAGAGACAGAGATGGAGAAATTGAGAGATAGCAAGATGGAGAGAGGCATAGAGAGATAGCAAGGGAGAGATGGAAACAGAGAGAATAAAAACATACAGAGAGCGAAAGAGGAGAACGAGGTGTTGTGACAATAGCTGAAAATGTGTGAGACTATTCATTTATTCATCAAACAAATACATATATGACATTTCCCTAAATATTGGGATGCTAAGGAAGGGATGAGGAAATGCAGGACTCACGTATCATCTACATATATATGAAATGTTTTCATGCACACAACTCTTTTATTCCAAACAGCAGCTCCAACTTCATCGCAGGACGGAGATCTGCAGGAGAGGAAGACAAAAAAAAGACAAGAGAGAAAACAGCCACTCTAAGCCTCCCTTTTGAAGTTCAGCTGTTATTAAAAGTGTGGCATGATTGATAACCTGTCAGTCATTGGAATAATCAGGACCAATCCTGTTTCTAGCAGACGACCCTGCCTCCCGCCCCCAACACATCCACCTGCCATTGGAAACCTGTAATTGAATGAGTTTTTGTCATTATTTTGATTAATCATATTAATTTGTACTAATTAAGAGATGGTTTTAAGTGATGACAATTAGATTAATGAAATTAGTTTGAACTTTTTTCTCCCCCCCCATCTCATGAAGAATAAAGGAAAGCGATCAGGACTGTTATGAAACAGTTGGCAATCTGGATTTTGGGACTAATTGAATGTCTGATTTTATTAATGATGAAATTTATAAAAGTCCTTAGGGGGGAAATTAACGCAGATTCAGCTGCTTAGGGGAGAAAATTAATTAGAATTCCTGGAGATATTGGTGATGTTGAGGCTGCCTGTGGTAACACCCCAGGTCCCTGTGGCTGGTCTCAGTGTAAACTCAAGATCACTGCATGGCCAAAGGAAAGATGGATGGGATTTTAAGTGGCGTCAAAAGAAATTAAAACGCTTAAAAAGATCCATAGATTAATGGTTTTAATCTCAAGTAGTTTCTGTCGATTCTGATTGGCTGATCACCACACCAATCAACATGAAGAAATTGATCTGTGTTCTGGGCTGGGGAGCTGTGTTCTGGGCTAAAGAGCTGTGTTTAGGGCTAGAGAGCTGTGTTCTCGGCAGGAGAGCTGTGTTCTGGGCTGGAGAGTTGTGTTCTGGGCTGGGGAGCTGTGTTCTGGGCTGGAGAGCTGTGTTGTGGGCTAAAGAGCTGTGTTCTGGGCTAAAGAGCTGTGTCCTGGCTAAAGAGCTGTGTTTAGGGCTAGAGAGCTGTGTTTAGGGCTAGAGAGCTGTGTTTAGGGCTAGAGAGCTGTGTTCTATGCAGGAGAACTGTGTTCTGGGCTGGAGAGTTGTGTTCTGGGCTGGGGAGCTGTATTCTGGGCTGGAGAGCCGTGTTCTGTGCTAAAGAGCTGTGTTCTGGGCTAAAGAGCTGTGTTCTGGCTAAAGAGCTGTGTTTAGGGCTAGAGAGCTGTGTTCTGGGCTAAAGAGCTGTGTTCTGGGCTAAAGAGCTGTGTTCTGGGCTAAAGAGCTGTGTTCTGGGCTAAAGAGCTGTGTTCTGGGCTAAAGAGCTGTGTTTAGGGCTAGAGAGCTGTGTTCTGGGCTGGATTCAGGCTGGTTCTGGTGCGAGGGCTGGTCTGCTCCAGTGATTGACACCCGGGTCAGCCCGTGCCAGGCAGGGGTGCAGTAGGGCTCTGACACTTGTGTTCCACGGGTGCTGGCCGCTCCTCTGGTTCTGCATATTCACCAGCCTGTCTCCCTCTCCACAGGACAATTCATAATTAACAGCTGTTGGCTTGTCAAGTGTGGCCCTGGCAATGGCACAAACACATACATTTATATTCACAGAGAAGACCCCTATGTCATGGATGGATTTCAGGGGCCGTGAACTCATCCTCCTCTGCTGAATGATGGACACACACCTGAAAGCTGAAACACTCACAGCCAGGCTGACGCTGCCTCATCCACACTCAGTATCTCTCTCTCTCTCTCTCTCGCATTTTCTCCCTCTCACTCTCCCTCTCCATTTCTCCTGTTTCTTCCTCTCTCTGGCTCTTTCTCTTTCTTTTTCCTCCCTCTCCCAATATCTCCCTCCCTTTCTCTCTCTTCCACCCTCTTTCTCTCTGCCTCCCCCTCTCGCTCCCTCTCAGTTTCCACTGTCATGGGCTCAGGAACTTATGCATGATGTCCAGCCCGTCTGGCCGGTGAAGCAGGTATGAAAATGAGGCTGTGGTTTTGGCCGGTCCTCCACTGTGTGTGTTTGTCATGCCTGTTTAGCTGAAGTTGAAATGTAAATACGCACCACGGGAGATCTGCGCCGAGATATGCTGCTTGAAATTCTAATAAACAAGTACCTGTCCACTTGTAATAAATGATACCCATAAAAAGGGTGATTCCCCGAACAGATAAAGATGAAAAGTAATTGTTTGTGCTCACACAAAATTAATCAGATCAAAACAGGGGCAATCATTTTAAAGAGACACCACAGCTATAAAAAAGAGCAGTGATAAAGTATTGACTATCAGGCATGGAGTCTGGAGGTTAGCATTACAATAATATGGAGGCCTTGTATGCAGGAGGAGAGAGATAGGATTATTGCATATATTCAAAGAGGAAGAAGATGTTTATGGTACATAACCAGAACCATCTCACAGTTCCAAGGTCGTCAAACAATGTTGGCCATTTCAAGCTCACAGTGTTGGAGCACAGTAAACTATCCACTATTAAAACTTTTAACTTCAATTTTAATATGGAAAACAAAATATGATTACAGATTTAAACTTCTAAAAGTCTGATCAATTAGAATAGTTTCTTTTTTTGGGACCAAATGTTATCCGTTAATGGTTAACACACATGGAAACAGCCCCCAACAAAATTTGAATAGGGATCACTTCTTAATTATTGACTTTGCCTCAACCCATGTTCTCTGTTTCCCTCCCCCACACACGCGTGTTGTATCTCTTCCCTGGGCAGTCAACACAAACAGACACACACTGCCATCCAGCTGAGGTTCCCAGCATGCTGAGCCACCTGGGCAAGAGGACACACACTGCAAACACAGATATTGTCACAGCTTTCCGATGCTAAACACACAGAACACACTGAGACAAGGGCCAATGTCCACACTGGCTGTGTTCATGGCCAGCCTGCCACACCCAGCCTCTCCCAGCCTCTCCCAGCCTCTCCCAGCCTCTACCAGCCTCTCCCAGCCTCTCCCAGCCTCTACCTGCCTCTCCCTGCCTCTCCCAGCCCTCCAGCCTCTCCTAGCCTCTCCCAGCCTCTCCCAGCCTCTCCTAGCCTCTCCCAGCCTCTCCCTGCCTCTCCCAGACCCTCCAAACCTCTCCCTGCCTCTCCATGCCTCTGCCAGCCTCTCCCAGCCTCTCCCTGCCTCTCCCAGCCTCTCCCAGCCACTCACTGCCTCTCCTGCCTCTCCATGCCTCTCCCTGCCTCTCCTAGCCTCTCCCTGCCTCTCCCAGCCCCGTCTGTCGCCTGCCTTGCCCCCGCCTGGCTTCTGGCCTGTTTACCACACACAGACAGAGATGCTGCTCCATATAAACATCAGTATTGACTCACCTAAGAGGGCAACTGTTTACCAGTGCAATGTGCTGGCCTGTCAGGCTCTCTGTTATGATAACAGATTCATTCAGCAGTCTTTATCCACAGCCACACACACAACCTTTAACCTTTAGAGCTGCAGTCACACCCAGCTGAAACCTATTACACAAGTGTGTTTCATTGTTCAGATCTTATATAAAGAATTGTCAGTTAATCAAACTTGCCTACTTTTAATTGTAGTCATTGTACATGTTAATTGTTTGCACCAACCTGCCACAGTAAATTGCATGTTTGTTTAAATTCAATGGTGAATAGAACCACCTGTGCTTGTTAAGGAGGGAGAGCTGTTCACACAGTGACACACCCTCAGCTTCAGAGCTTCCTCCTCCTTCTCCTCCTCTTCCTCCTCTTCTCCTCCCTTGACTGTCCATCCCTCCAGTCTAGAGGAACGTCTGAGGATGACAGGCTAAGGGGAGGAGGAACAGTGGTCCCTGTCAGATGAACCGATCAACAAGTCTTCAGTTCAGCAGCCTGTCTGATGGACTGGATGAT